>OX439042.1:56684220-56901720 GCA_949317995.1 Acholoe squamosa
ACTAGTTTAGTAGTCATTTGGATGTAAGACCCACCTTAACCTTGCACCAGAATTTGTAAATAATCCATGAATGGCAGTTAGAAGGCCTCCAAAATGTCCTAAGGAACTTAGTGGGAACTAATCAAAATTCAGGGAAGCTGGGACTTTGTCCTAATGATTAGCTGTAAAATCCCAAGAAACGGGTGCATGGTTCAGTGTGCTAGTTTCAAATTATCGACATTTGACAATAGGGGACACGGGCGTGGACTGGTTACCAGATTTAGTCTGTGTAGGTATTATCCATATGCTATAGTAAGGGTGAGAAAGTAAAGGGAACAGTGCTGCCCTCTGGTGCCTTTATTTGCTATGCACAGACCTTGATTATGGAGGTGAGTGGTGACTTTGCCAAAGTAACCCCTCACCTCCGTAATCAAGGTCTGTGCATAGCAAATAAAGGCACCAGAGGGCAGCACTGTTCCCTTTACTTTCTCACCCTTACTATAGCATATGGATAATACCTACACAGACTAAATCTGGTAACCAGTCCACGCCCATGATAGGGGACCCTTGATCATGGCTGCTTATGGAAGAAAGTCCCATTTATTCTCAAATATTAAAGAGAAATCAACCAGCAACTTCTTAACCAAACTTCTCGTGTGTAAAGTACACATCATCTGTACTATGTTGAACCAATAAAAACAGATATCCATTAGACAAACTGAAGAGCCCTGAGCAATTTAGGGGGAAAAGAGCAATTGGAAAGTATCGAAATTTATTACAATTATCACCAGTGGAAAGAAGACAGGAATTTGTTAACCGGGCTTTGCAGAGGGTAAATACAATTATGATAGTCATTTTAGAAACACGGAATTGAAAGGTTATTGACCAAATCTAGATTTATGACAACAATCTTTTTCCATGCCTACAAACACACTTTCCAGTCGTCCCTAGCTCTATATTCGTAATACCCACTCCCACTCAATGAGTTTCTAATGTTGTTGTTAACTTGTTGCTAAGACATATCTTTGCCTAGCAACAGCAATTTCTATGGTTTATTTCCCTAGCAACAGACATTCCAGTCGTCTCTATCTCTATTTCTGCGATACCTTCTAATGCTGTTGGTCACTTGTTGCTAGGGCTGACTGACTGCTCGTGTGCTTTGTATGACACTCATTTGAAAGAAATGAAAGGGAATGTTTTATGATTAGGGAGAGCTTTCATAACAGTGCAAGTTGCCGGGGAGAAGTATTTTAACATTTCTAGCAACATACACGGTGAACTTGTGCCATTCGAAAAGCTGCTCCCATAGAATCCTCTGACTCTATCCATTCATCTCCCTATAAATCTATCCATCTACCTACCATAAGGACCAGTTTAAGCGTAGGGGTTTAGGCGCATCTCAAATAAGCAGCGAGAGTGCAGGGGTATTAAAATTACCAATACACACTAAAAACGGTATCCCAATCAAGTGCCTGTCTCGTATGAGCGCCAGGGGGAACTTAGCGGTAACTGTTTCTACCCTTGGCCACAGAGCTGTCCTCTAGGATAGCGTGCAGCCATGTGCATCATACAGGTGAAAGCTTAGGTCCACATTTAGGAGTGCTACATTCAATGAGGGAAGGGAATGTGACGGGTATGTGTCAGTTGGTGTGGTGAACCACGCACGGTACTGAGGTGAAATGAGGAGTAAAGATGGACCCCTCATCCACCCCTACCCTGGTGCCCTGAGGTTTAAACCCTCAGGCTACTACTGTAGAGGAAAAGTAAAGCACTGTGGTCCTAGACTATATATATCTACCACCATGCACCTCTTCAAGTAACAGGAACTGGAAATGGAACAGGAAATACTGCTCCCTCTTCAAGCATAGGTCACATTTCTTGCAGTCTGAAACAAATGCTTGCAGACTATAACAAATGAAACAAATGCTTGCAGACTGCCAGATTCAGGGTCATGCTGGTGCTTCCTAGTGCCATAATTTGGCGCTAGGTTCGAGTGCAATCCAACCACTCCTCAGGCTGTAGCCTAGTGTGTAGGACTCACCAGAGAGGGCGCTACTAGCCCTGCAACGACAGGAGTTGCCTACCGGACAGCACCTTCATATGCTGCATAAACTGTTTACTACACCACTTTAACCCCTAGCCGTTGAAAACAGTTCCTATTCTTTAAAAGCTTTTCCCGTTGTATCCGGATCTTCTGTCCGTATTGCATTGCCTCATTCCAAAAGTGTATGGCATATACCTATCAGAAAGTTCACTAGAGACCCACTAGGTGGCACCATCCGCATATGCTATGCTCGTTCTAACGCTCCGCTGTACTTTGGCTGTGGCGTTCTGCAGAACTGGAGGAGCACGTTGTCTAAGATCTACAGTATCCTCGACCGCCTTTCACCATCGCAAAAACTAATTTAGATGATTGAAAAAAAAACAATTATTGAAATGTAAGGGCATGTGTGAACCGGGACAGGGGTAGGTAGTCTTTTACACGACCCCAGCCAAATAATTATGGCGCCTCACTATATGATGGATATCTTACATCATATAATATGCAAAGGAACTCATCCGAAAGTCGTTATAATATTTGAATGCTAAATAAATGAATTAATGTAATAAAGGTATAAAAATCAACACACAATATTGTAACACTAAAGCTTATAACACATGTTTGATATTCTGCATGTACGAATTGAGTCTAATTATGGTGACAATATTCTAACGGGTGACCTTTCCTGACAAAACATGTACGAGAGGGTGCAGTGAAATAAAGGGCAAAGGAGCGGATAGTGCAGTGGAGACATGCTTTGTTGTAAACTAGCACGAAAATCACTTTTTTTGTCATAAATATCTGGATGATAATACCCAGCGTGTGCTCTGTAGGGGTCTCATGCAGCCTCCAGTACAATTCCAGTGGGCACACCGTCACTTATTAAGTGAGTAGTAAGTGCTACACTGGAGTGACTTCTAACCTGCTTGAACAGTGCTAAAATGACATGCTAGTGCACCACTTATTTGCAGCACTTATTAGTCACCTTATCAACAGCACTTATTATCTAACTATTCTGCAGCTCTCATTAAGGCCCTAGGTTCCGCAGCTAGACAGGGCATCAAGTGAGTTGTTTATTAATTGTTTATATTCATACTAAAATGACATGCTAGAACAGTATTATGAATTAGACCTCATAAGTGACTTAATTTGCAGCATGTATTAGTGATATAATATGCAACACTTGAAAGTGACTTGTACTATTGCACCTGTAGCCAAATGGGCATGGTGTTCACTGTTCACTGGAGTAGCTAGAAGCTGACTACTGTTACTCAGCTTATTTACAGCAACTAGTAGCTGCTTATTAGCCAGTATAGAAAGGCTACTTATAAGCACATCACAAGCTACTAGTAAGAGCTTCAAACACAGCACCTAATAACTGACTAGATGATACTTAATACACCACTAGTCAACTGGGCACAAGGACTGAAGTGATACTATAAAGTCAAGTAATATTCTGATGCACACATAACAGGTGTCTATCTCAGATTTGACTTCAATTAATGTTTTAATTAGTGAATTTGATGTCTAAGGATGTGAGAATAAAGGGATATTATCCTTCTACTGATTTCTAATGTATTTGTGTGCTATAAGGCACCTGTAAAACATGAATAACTGGTAGAAATACATATTGTCAAAATGAAAGTTTGAATATGATCTACTGCTGCCACCTTCTGGGGAGTTATTTGTATCAGTCACATCAGCTAATAACCCCCAAAAGTAAAGGTGCTAATAAGCCCTGCAATAGTTTCTCTGTATAGTCAGAGTTTTTGCTGCCCTAAATTTGAAGCTACTATTCAGAGATGTTGTGCACCTTACTAGTCATTGCACTCAAATGCCATTGTTCTGATTGATTATGATGTATGTCAATATCAAACCATATGACCCACATATATGTATATAGGTAAATGTATGTGAAAAGACTGTGTGAATAATCTAAAAGTAGACTTTGGTTTAATCCTCATCTAACCGATCTACTATACATGAAATTATATATCATATCTATAGTCATGGGTCAATATTACAGCAATTGTTTACAAGCGCTCTATCACCATTTATCATTTACACAGCAGACTATCAAAAGATTTTTGAGTTCATTGCTCATAAATAAATTTTGACAAATATTGCCATTGAACATAGTCTAGGTGTATGGAAATTACTTGACATGATAAAGTGTTTGTAACCATAAACACATTATCTCTAGAAATGACTAATTGATCTAGGTATGGAGGAATTCTCTGCTCTGATCAGACACATATATGAACAGAGACCACAGGGGCAGACAGAGATCTATGTTCAGGTGCCCATGGAAGTAATGATTCAAATTTTCCCTTCTCTATGGAGAGTAACACTGATTTGAGAGGATGCACATTTTGTGAAATATCTAAGGAACGATAGGTCTTGGTAACATTGAATGTACAACATACAAGTGTCAGAGCACCATGCGGCAACATCTCAATTGATAACATTCTGTAGATTCCAAGCATAAAGAGGATATGTAAGTGTACTGAGTGACGATAGGAAATATAAAAAGCACATGGTGATGTGTTTGTAGCTACTAATAAGAGCTGCTGTGCACCCTTTATTAGGCACTACAATTATAGCCATTATTGGATGTTGCCAAGCAACACCTAGGAAGGCCTTAATCTGCTGAAGCTACCATAAATTCTCTCTTATAAGCAGCATTGATTACCTAATAGGCCGAACCCTGACTTTGTGAGAAGCTTTAAGCTGCATCCCAAGGCTTGAAAGCTGAAGATTTTACACTGTTAAATACTCCATTATAAGCCGCACCCTGACTTTTGGAACATTCTGTAAGCTGCACCTTGGCTTTGGTTCTCATATAAGTTGCAGCTTATTCATGGTATTGTTTTCTAATGTAGCTGGCCTAATTCATCAGTGCATTAGCAATTTTATCATTGCATTTATTGATAATACACAATCATATGAGCCCTATTCAGCCATTCATAAGCATCATTTTATAAAGGCAGTGTTTACTACTATCAAGTGCTGAAATACTCACTAAATAAGAACTTAATACAGACAAATTTTTAAGCCCTTTGCAAGCACGCTCTGATGAGCAGATCATCTGCAGCCCTGCAACTGCAAATACTAATAAGTTTGCATATATGCAGCTGTTTTACACCACTGCTAAACAATGCATGTGCTATAACTGATTATTAAGTACTTCATGCATATCCCTTAACCTGCTCTTATGAACAAGCCTTACTAAGCACAGTTTCTGCAGCCCTGTAGTTGCAGCTACTATTTAGAGGTTAGATGAAGCTCTTATTAGACACTTCAAATTAGTGCTTAGTAAGGCCTGTCAAAACATTGGCTGATAAATACTTGAACACAAACGCTGCCCAGTACACAGAAGCCACCTGGTGGCAGAAATCAAAATTTATCAATTATACTATTTTAATTGTATTTCTTATCCTAACTGGACCACTTTACCTGTACATACTTTTTTCAGTTCATTTTTAAACACTATAGATACATTAGAGATATCTATATGCCATTTGAATTCCCATAGGGTCTTATAGTTAAGGGAAAATTAATATTTTTTAATTCAACTTTTTCATTTCAACCGTGACCCCCCATTTTTCTTTTTTCACAATGTTTGTATAGATGCCCTCTTTCAATCCAGAGAGTCTTGTAGAAAAATCAGCAGAGGATCAGTATGTATGAGACATGATATGAAAAAATAGTTTTTACCATTCGTTTCTATAGTTAAGACATTTTATACTTAAATTGTTATACTGTAAAAGTAAGCACCATGACATAGGGACTTTTTTGCATTTTCTTATTGTTAGTACATCAAACTAATATAATCCAGAGTTATTTGAGATTATCAGCAGCAGAACCCGTTCTGGACATCTGGTAGCATTTGTCTTTAATATGCAGGCCTTATTAATAATCATTAAAATGGGGTTTGATAAGCATTTTTTTCTGCAGCCCTGCAGCTGTAGCCACTAAAAGAGTTGCATCATTTCTCTTCCTAGGGGCTGCACATGTAGCAATGCATATGTTCCATTTATTAAAAGCTTAATAACATGCCAATAGATATATGCAAATACAGAGTAATATATGACCAACTATTGAGTGCTGCCTGAATAACTAATAAGGGCTGCAAGGTTGCTAGCCACTCATGCAACTACTAAAGATCTATGCAGAATGAAACAACATTGAGCTTTATCGCTCTGGAATACATGATTTATTGAAGATATAGTCAGAACTGCCCCTAATGTGTGCAGAAGCATCTAACCTAACTGACAGAACCACAGAGTTTTTAAATTTACCTTCAATGGTCATTGTGGCACAATTTATGCCAAAATTAGGTAAAAATACATCAATTCTGAGCCTCAAAAAAGGAATTATTGCATTTTGGGTGGATTTCCTACTTTCTGATATGATATTTCAATGGGTGAGAATTCTTATTGTTTTTTTCAGGTCTGAAATCTATTGAGCAATTTTTGAGTAACTAATTATAAAGAGATTTTAATTCTCCTGTAAACATGTAAAGTTAAACATTAAGTATAATGAATATGAATGCTACTTTGTAGATATAATGAACATTAATTGAGGAGAAAATGAATAAATCTACCAAACGGTGAGGACAAATGTTTCGTAAATTTCTGAATTATTTTTAATGTAAACCATCACCTAAATCTTCAATAGCTTTTTCAATCAACCTTGATATTTACTCATATCAAGCCCTAGAGTCTGCTCTTTACAATGGTATGTGATATGTGGATATAGATTAAGAAATTAGGCTTATGTATGGAGGATTATGAAACTTTGGCAAAAAAAAAGTTTTCAATGTTGTTTCATACTGCATAGGGCAGTAGTAAGTGGTGATGTGCCCACTGGGTATATATATATATATATATATATATATATATATGGTGAACACGCGAGGTCTGCCTTTATTTAGATCATTACTGGATCCCCTGGCCCTTGGCGACAAGGTCCCCAACATGGCCCCCGTGTTGGGGCATTGCCTAATTGCCCACAGACAATACCCCGAGACCAACACGTGGCAGGAGAGGAATGCTCCATGCTTCTTGGCACTTTATCTTATATAGTCACTAACATGGCCATGTGGTGAATGAGAAAGAGAAAGTTACCAATACAAAAGTAGATCCTGATGTATTATGATGCCAGAGGGTAAACGTGGAGTTTGTATTTTGAGTCGAAATACAAGTTTTTGAGTCTGGTTCCAAAGAGGCATTATATATATATATTGTAGCGATAATCCGATTCGCCCTTCCTGTAAACACAACACAACTCGGAACATACAAGTTAACAGTTTATTAAACCCTGGCACCTGGCCACACCATCTAACTCCAGATCGGAGGTTCTGTCGTGTTATTTCTCTGCTGTGTGTCCGCCTTGCTTTCTACCGGGAAACCGTCTCTCCTAAACTACACGCACACGCTCTTTTATAGCCGCCGCAGCTTCCGACGCTGGTATCACATACCCAGCGTCGGACGCTCCGTCCCTTGGCTCGGACTCCAGGCGCCCGGAGCTCCGCCGGCCCCATCTAGGATGGTTCCAACTCGGCTCCGTGCTCCCTCGGTCTTACCGCCACACTCTCCCCTACTAATATAACACTACGGGGTGAAGTGCAAAACAACAAAAAACCCCCTTATGAGGGTAGCTAACTTCTACATAACATATTTACAAGCGCAGGATCCCCTGGGTGCTGAATAAATAATAACAACTTCCTCCGTCTTGGCCTCGTTTCTTCTCCCCGGACCCCGGAAGTGACTTGGTGAGGAGACTCCAGGCCTCTGGGCGCTCCGATCACCCCGATGAATAGCTGCTGCCTTTCCCCGAAGGCACGTCAACTGGAACCCGGAGATAACTTGGTGAGGACTCCGCCTCTGGGCGCTCCGATCGCCCAGATGAATAGCTGCTGCCTTTCCCCGAAGGCACGTCAACTGGAACCCGGAGATAACTTGGTGAGGACTCCGCCTCTGGGCGCTCCGGTCGCCCCGATGAATAGCTGCTGCCTTTCCCCGAAGGCACGTCAAACTGGAACCCGCAGATACCTGGAACTGGCCCCGGGATACCGTCTCCGACCTCCTGACACTCCCTACTGCGTCCGCCTGGCCCGGCGTCCCTAGCTCCACGTAACTTATGTACACACGGCTCCCTCCGCCGTCCGCCCGCGACAGCTGCGGCCCTTGTCTGCCTCCGACCCTGCTGCCGCTGCCACCCTCATCGCTTCCGTCCTGCAAGTACCAAACATGAAGCACCCGATGAGCCACTGCTTTCGACCTCTCCGTCCTCGGTAACAGCCACCCCAGTACTCTACCGCTTCCGGACCCTTGCCTCTCCACCCCGTCTACTCGGGGTGGGTTGCCCTCGTCCTTCGTTTCCTTCCCCGCCCTCTGCCGCCGTGTACTCGGGGCTTCACGGGATTCGACCCGTCACTAGGAACAGGATGAATAGAACCACACTTACCCTGTCCCTCTCCGCTGGTTCCGGGCTCCTCGTCCTCCCCACGCTCGCCTCCCTCCGACTGTGCTGGCGACTGCTCCGGGTTGCTCGGCTCTGGCGACTGCCGCCGACTCCCACACTCATGGCAGAACTTCCCCGGAGCCGATCCCACTGGCTCCCCGAACCGGGTGCGATATGTCTGTACGACCTCAAACTGTCCCTCCGGCAGCTGCCGTATCTCGGTGCCCATCCCTCCTCCCGGGACCACCACCAGGTCTGGAGTAAGGTCCGGGTTCATTCCCAGCATCTCCGCGTATGCCCGCAGCGTCGTCGGGCCGTCATATTCCGGAACCCAGAACATTTTCTTCGCCCTTCTCGCCCTCGCTAACTCCTCCCGTGGTATCCTCTGTACTGGTGGCGGAGAGACGACTCGGAGCTGGTCTCCTCCTGGTTTCAGTTTACAGTCCGGTACTACCACCACCCGGCTCCCTGGCTCCCCTTCCAGAGGCAAGCAGGAGTCCCCCGGTCGCCCTATTGCCCACGGGGTCCCCTCAGGTAACATAATCTTTGTGATTGTCCCTTCCCCCTCTTTCTCGGAAGCGATGACTTGTACAAGAAACTCGCCCCCTTCCGAGTCCAAGCAGATGCCATGATCCGGGACCACCGCCCGTATCGGGTTGCCCAGGTCAGCCCTCACCTTCTCCTCCGCCTGGCCCCATCGTCGTGGGGGAGTCTTTTGGACCTTCCGTAGAGCTACGTGAGGTGTCCCCCTCCGGTTAACTTGGTCCCGGAGCTCTGCCTGCTCCTCCGACCGGTCTCCCTCCGATCCCCGCCCGATCTCCCCTGTCTTTGCAGTCCCAAGGTAAATCTTCTTCTCACTCCCAACGTCCTTTCCCTTCTTCGCTTGCTCTCCCTCTTCGGCCTCTCTCGCCTTCCTCTTCTCCTCCGCTTGCTGCCTTTCCAGCTCCGCCTCCTTCTCCTGCCTCTCCCTTTTCTCCTTCCTCCTCAGTGCTTCCTCCTCTTGCTCCTTCTCCTTTCTGACCTTCTCCGCCTCTCACCGGGACCTCTCCGCCTCTTCCCTTTCTCGCCTCCTCCCTTCCCTGAGCCGCAGCAACTCCAGGTACTCCTTTCCCAGGTCGGGGTCGTCCCGGAACATGTTGGCCACCGGTTCCTCGGCCGGGGGCTGCTCCCGGCTACTGCCCTTCTCCGGGGATGATGGTAACATCAGGTTCTTGGTTGCTAGACTCCCCCCTCCGATCTCTTCCCCCGAGACCTGTTCCGGCTCGGCCTGCTCCGATAAAGTCAAGTTCCTGGTCGCTAAACTCCCCCTTCCGATCTCCTCCCCCGAGACCTGTTCCGGCTTGGCCTGCTCCGATCCTCTCTTAGGGGTGCTGGCAAGAAGCTTCAATAGGGAACCTATATTATTCTTGGTGCTGGTCCGAGGCCTACTCGTCCGGGATGAGGTGGAGTGGTCCAGGCCCCAGAGGTTAGCTGATGTCCCCCCTTCTCCTGACTCCCCCAGCTCCCCCTTTTCCACTTCTTCGGCCGCCGGTGCTGGGAACAACTCGGCCTCGGATGGTTTCGGGAACAACTCATTGAACTGCCTCTCCAACTCCGCTATACTGAGTCCCGCGGGGGCTGGGGACCCCCTCATTCGCTGCAGCATCTGGTTAGGCGTTTCCCCTATCTCTCCGTACTCCCGATGCACTTCCCTTATTATCCACTCCACCTTGTGGAACTGCCGGGGCGTCAGGTACGTCGGCATCCCCTCCTCCGTCGTTATCAAGCTGCCCCCAAGAGTTGGTTGCTCCCCTCCTTCTGGGTTCACTCCTAGTGCCGCTGACGGCTGAGCTTCCAGAGACGCGCCCAGATTCGGTCCCCTCCTCTGCCCACCGCTCCGCGTATGGGGCTTGCCCTCCGACGGTGCCTTCTCCGGCGTCCGGTACCCCAGCAATACCTCCAAGTTGATGGCCGCCAGCTCCGTCTCGTCCCCGCTGATGGTGCCCAGACTGCCGAGGCTAATGGCCGGCGACCTCCACCTACTTTCCGTGGTGGACCCCGAGCCCCCTCCTTCCGGGAGAGCTTTGCTGCGACTGGGCGGAGTTGTCTCTCCGGGATACCCCCGGGTCGGGTTGCTGACTGGGGTCCCCTCCATCTCCGAGACCCCCGGCCGGGATTTACTCGGGACTGCAACCACCGACTTGGGTTTCCTCTTCCTCTTATCTGACGAACCCTCGGCCCCTCTTTGCTTCTTCTCCTCCGTACTCTGCTTCCTCTTGCGGCTTGCCCCCGGCTGGACCGCCTCCGGGTCTGGGAGCACCACCTTCTCCGGTTCCCATTCTCCGAAGTCCGAATGCCGGCTGGCAATGTGCGACTTCATATCCGGCAGATAGTCCTCCTTTACCTGATGGCCACAGCCCCCGACCGGGCATACGTACCCCCTTACGTCCTTCTCGTGTGCCTTGAGATGCCTGTCCCTGTTGGAGCGGGAGGAAAAACACCACTTGGGGCCTCCCTCCTTCAATCTGCACCTGTCGCACCTCCACCTCGGAAGGGAGTCCGGCCCGGCCTCTAGAGGCGCCGTCTCCGGTCCTCCGCTCGCCATTTCTGTCTCTGATGGTGATGGTCGTCGGTTGTGTCTCTCGTCGAAGTGTTCCCTACAGGGGTTCGCTGCAGACTGGTTTTCGGAGCGGCTCCGCTCCTCTTTATACCCGCCTCCCCCTCCGGAAGCGTGGGAACTGCTCCTCTCCGTCTGTGCGACCACGTCGCTACGTCCGGTCGAGCCGTGGGAATGACGTCTTTCAGCACGTTCCGTCCCGTGCGACCTCCGCCTCTTCCTGCTCCTCGACTCCCTTTCCCACGCCTCTGTGCGACTTCCGCGGGAGCTGCTCGACCTACCTCTCTTTTGTCTATGGTGACTAGTCGAGTCAGCTCTGGCAGCCTCCACCCTCGTCCGCTCCCTGTTCCGAGTCCTCTCTTTCTCATCGCCTCCCCCGGTCACCACCACCCGTCTGTCTCCATTGCCGACTGCCATCCTTACCCTCAGCCCGACCCCCCCTCCTTCTTTTATGGTGGAGTCGCTCTCTCCTGATTGGTCGGTACTGTTGCCGGGGGCCTCGTCCGCTCCCTCCTCTCCGCCTACTGCGCCGGCGGTCGCTAGGGTGCTTACATCCACGTCCGCGCCCTTTCCCGCCCTTTCTGGGAGACCGTCCGATCTCTGGGATTGGCCCCCCGGCTCCTGCCGTGTTGGTGGATCCCATTCTTCGGATGTCTCCCCTGCCTTCCCCGGTTCCCCAGCTATCGGTCGCTGGGCCTGGATCATCTCCCTTTCTCTCAAGAGATTCAGCCAGTTGTCCTCCCCTGCTTGTTCCATCATCTCGTCATACCGCAGGAAATTGTTCCACATCATCCTCCATTCTTTTACCGCTCTCTGCCTCTCCGGGTCTGCCCTTCTCTCCGCCCTCCTGGCCCCCCTCGCCCTGTTTCGAGCTATCCTCTCTCTCTCTCTCTCTTCCTCTTCCGCCTCCGTGCGTCTCCGCCTCCACCTCCCCTCCTCGTCAGGAGAAGAACGGTCCACCCACTCCCTGTCCCCTGACAAGGGGGATTCCTCGTCCCAGGAAATGCTGGTTTCATCCTCCACTGGTTTCTCAGGGGGAGTCGGTGGCCACACCATGGCTGTCACTCGCCGAATGATGCTGACCCCCTCCTCTCCCCGAGTCGCCTTGTTCTGGTCCCGCGCCGGCCCCGACTCCATGGCGCCTCTTGCCTCTCCGACGCTGTCCTCCTCCGGCACGACCTCCTTCAGGGCGTCGTAGTGCACTACCTTCCGGCTCCCCCCTTTTCGGATCTCGTAGACCGCCTGCCCTATCCTCCTCTCTACCCTCCATGGTCCCGTCCAATAAGACTGCAGCTTCGGAGACTGGCCCATTTTTTTTAGAGGGTGGAAGTAGTACACCATGCTCCCCTCCGGGATGGTTTTGTGGTCCGTCCTCCCATCATAGTTCCGTCGCTGCCGCTCCACAGCTCGGCCCACCGAGCTCCGAGCTGTCTCGAACGCCTCCGCCATCTCCCACTGCATCTCCACCACGTAGTTCCCGTCGGCCTTTTCCAAGGGCGTGGCCGTCTCCCTTCCCATCATGAGTAGGTTCGGAGACAGACCCGTGGTGGAGTGAGCCGAGGACCTGTACGCTGCCATCACAAACGGCAGGCGGCGATCCCAATCTTTCTGGTCCCTCCTGACCACCGTGGCCAAGAGCATCTCTGTCGTCCGGTTCGCCCTTTCCACCATCCCATCACTCTGTGGTCTGAAGGCGCAGGTTCTGGTTTGCTTTACCTCCAACAGGGCGACTATCTCCCTAAACAGGGCGGATTGGAAGTTAGTCCCCCGGTCTGTGTGCAACTCCACAGGCGGCCCCAACCGGCATACGAACTCCTCTACGAAGACCCTGGCTACCGTACTGGCCTCCTGGTTCGCCATAGGATACGCCTCCGTCCACTTTGTAAAATAGTCGGCTGCTACTAAGATAAACTTATTGCCCCTAGTAGATCGGGGCAGGGGACCCATCACATCCAGAGCCACCCTCTGTAACGGCAGCCCCGCCCCGACATGCCCCATCTTAGCTCTGTGGATCGGGGCCGCCGACTTCCTCCGGTTGCATGCTTCACATCGAGCGCACCAGCGAGTGGCATCCCGTCGAAAGTCGGGCCAGTAGAACCCCTGCTGCAGCCGGCGTATGGTTCGAGCCCTTCCCAGATGGCCCGCCAGTGGGGTCCCATGTGCTCCCGCCAGCACCTCCGTCCGGCTCCCCTTTGGTACTGCCACCTGGAAGCTTTCCCGGTTCATTGGGCCCACCCATCTCCGGACCAGTACTCCCCCTCGGAGCTCCAGCCTCCCCGTGTGGACCCTCCAGGCTTGCTCCTCATAGCTGAAGTCCCGCGCCTCGTCTGCGGTTGGGGCGTGCTCTGCCTCCACCCAACTCCGGACCCGGTGGAGCAGGTGGTCCTCTTCCTGTAGTTTCCTCCAATCTCGTCGTTCTACTTCCACCGGGCTCTCCGTCAGTGTTCCCAGACCTTCCCCCCGCGCCCGGGACCTGGACACCACTCGGCAAACCTCCGGCTCCGGGGCCCCCCATCCACACTGCTTACACGGGTCCCTGGATAGTCCATCCGCGTTTCCGTGTTGTTTCCCTGGCCGGTGTACCACTCTTATATCATAGGTGTCGATGATCTGGATCCACCTCGCCAATTGCCCTTCCGGTTCCTTGAAGCTGAGCAGCCATTTCAGGGAGGCGTGGTCGGTCCTCACCTCCACCGGTCGCCCCACCAGGTAGTGCCGGAATTTTCTGAGTCCAAAGACGATAGCCAAGAGCTCCCTCCGGGTTACGCAATAGTTCCGCTCTGGTCGTGACAGCGTCCGGCTAGCGTACGCTAGAACCCTCTCCTGGCCTCCTTGGGACTGACTCATGACCGCTCCCAGCCCTGAGTCGCTCGCATCAGTGTCCAGCGTCAACTTCCCCTCCGGCTCCGGGAACGCCAGGACCGGCGCGGAGGTCAGTCGCTGCTTTAGCTCCCGGAAGGCCATCTCGCACTCCTCCGTCCATCTGAAAGCTCTTCCTTTCTCCGCCAGGGCGCTCAAGGGTTTGGCCACCGTCGCAAATTCCGGAATAAACGCCCGATAGTAGCCTGCGAGCCCTAGGAAGCTCCGGATGTCAGTGACGGTCGCCGGTTGCCCCCACTCCCGAACCGCCTTCACCTTCGCGGGATCCGTGGCGACCCCCTCTTCACTGATAACATGTCCCAGGAATTCCACAGTCCGCCTGGCCAGCTGACATTTCGATGGTTTTATCCTCAGGCCGGCAGCCACCAGTCTCCGAAGGACCTCCTCCAGTCTCTCCATATGCTCCGCGAAGGAGTTGGAGAAAACCACCACATCGTCTAGGTACACCAGGCATGTTCGCCACTGGAGTCCTCTCATGACCACCTCCATAACCCGCTCGAAGGTACCGGGTGCATTACAGAGGCCGAATGGCATGCGGCGGAACTGAAAGAGCCCCTTATGTGTGGTGAACGCCGTTTTTTCCCTGTCCTCTGCTCGGATGTCCAACTGCCAGTACCCACTGGCTAAATCCACCGAGGAAAACCAGGAGGCTCCGGCCATGGTGTCCAGGCAATCCTCCACTCTTGGAAGGGGGTATGCATCCTTGACTGTCACCGCGTTCAGCTTCCGATAGTCCACGCAAAATCTGGTGGACCCGTCCTTTTTCCTCACTAGTACTACCGGGGATGCCCAGGGGCTCTGAGATTCCTCTATTACTTCCGCTGCCAGCATCTTATCCACCTCCCTCTCGATCAGCTCCCTTCTGTGTGGAGCCAGCCTCCGAGGTGGTTGTTTGATGGGTGTCGCCTCCCCCGTGTCGATTTTATGTTCCGCCACCGTCGTGTGACCCCTATCTTCCAGACCGAGCTGGAAAGCGGTCCTCCACCTGCGTAGCAGCTGTGCCAGCTCCTCTCTCCGGCCCATTTCCGTTCCTTCCACCAGTTGGCGTACCCAGTCATCCGGCTCGGCCCCTGCGGATCCCAGCAACCGACACCACTCTCCCGGCGTGTGCTCCGATTCTCCTTCCACCCTCTGTACCGCCCCTAGGGTCATATCTTTGTATACAGTAACGGCCTCCTGGCCTGGATTCAGCACCCGCACCACGGTTGTCGGGCCCTCCGGTCTTATCAAGCTCCGGGCTACCAGGAACTTAGGCTCCCCATGGTGTCCAGCGAGGCCTTCCACCAGCCCCTCCTGTCCGTCCTCCCACTCCCCTCGTAGCGTTCCTTCCAGTACCGCCTCCTCCCCAGCTCCGATCACCGCCGTACGTGAGCTCACTATCCGGCAGGAACTCTCGCCCTCAGACCAGACCAGCCGCTCCCGTCCCAGATCCACCACCAAAGCTTGTTGCCGTATGAAGGCCGCTCCTAGTATGGCTTCGTTCGGTACCTCCACCACTCCGAACGTGAGCCGGACCGACCTACCCCCTAGCTCCAACAGGGCGCTCCCTTCTCCCGCCAGTTCCATGGACCGTCCGTCCACCGTAAACACGGTCCTCCCTGACTGCTCCAGTGACCTCGGCTCTCCGTTCTTCTGCCACCAGCTCGTCGACATCAAATTCATGGAGGCCCCCGTGTCAATCAAGAGCTGTATGGGGGCCCCTCCTAAGCGAGCCTCCACCAACAGGCCACCTCCCCCTCTCTCCCTTCGTCCTTGCACTATATTCTCCGGCCTCTCTACTCCGACCTCCGCGCGGCCCCTGGCGCAGATCGGCGCTAGTTTTCCGCCGGCTTACTGGAGGTGGGTCCCCCACTACCACCTTCCGACGCGCTCCTCCGGCCTTTCCTCTCTGGGCACTCACGCTTAAAGTGCCCCTCTTTTCCGCAGCCGAAGCATGCTGTCCCCGAGGTCCTCCTCCTCCCGTTTTCCTCCGGGTCTCTCCTTTCCGCCAGTACCTTCACCAACTCCACAAGGCTTTCTAATTTCCTGTCATTGGACAGCAGTCTTTCCGACACCGTTGCATCCGCTGCCCTCACCCGAGTCCGCTGGTCCCCCTCGTTTTTCAAATAGGCCTCCCCACTGATGGCTGTCATGACCGCCGATTGAAGGCTCTTCAGCGCCGACTGGTAGACCCACTGCCTCAGGGGCAGCGACAGACACAGCAAGAATCTATCCAACACAAGCGTGTCCCGGGTGCGGGCATCCGCCTCCGGGTATGCCAAACGCGTATACTTAGCCAGGTCCTCCTGCAACTCCTGCAGATTCTCCCCTGGCTTCCGCTCCCTCGTCCGAAGACATGCCTTATAGGTTTCCTCCTGGTTTACCGGCTCAAACCTAGCTATCAACGCCGCCCTTAATTCCTCATATCCTTCCTGAGTCCCGGGTTTCCTCCCCGCCAGCAACCTCCTGGCCTGTCCCGACAGACTCAATCCCAGAAACACACCAGCCTCCTCCGGAGACCATTTGTTCGCCTTCGCACAGAGGTCAAAGTGGTTCAAGTAATCCGTCAGGTTGGAGGTCCCATCGTACTTAGTCGGTTTCACAACCGGCTTGCCGCCGGTCCCATCACCCGCCTCCGTAGGCCGACATCTGTTTCTCCCCTTCGCCGCCTCCACCGCCAGCTGAGCTATGGCCTCCGCCAATCTGTCTCCCTCTCTTGCCCACTCCTCTCTCGCCTGGTCCCGATCTGCATTAGCTCTCTCTTTACTCCTACCCCCGGTTTCTTCTCCCTCCCCGTCGCTCGAGTCGCCTCGATCATCCGGGTCCCTGTCCGGTCCCCCTCCGGCGGCTCCTAACAGGCGTCTGGGTGCTCCTCCTTCAACGCACGACCGCCCGGTACCAGCTTCAGTTCGGGCCCCGCCTTGGCGCTCCGGGTTCGGCCCCCCCTGAGCCGCCTCCCCCTGCCGTTCTCTCCTTGCAGCCTCTGCCCAATCTTCCTCCGTCCACCACAGCTCCTCTCTCGGGCCAGAATCCAGTCTAGGATCCTTTCCCGCCACCCTCCAGCGGGGTTTCCTCTCCTGCCCGTTCTCTACCGTCTCCGATCCCATTTCCCACGGCCATCTTGGAATCGGCCTGTCACGTCCCTCCTCCTGCCTCTCTGGTCCCGTCTCTCGCCGCGGGGGACCCTCCCGTCGTAGGGTGATTTCCTCGTCTACCACTTCCAGCAAGCTCGCCTTTCCTGCGGTTTCCATCTTCATGGCATCCTTGGTGTCATCCGATCCGTCCATGTTTACGTTGAAACGGGGTTCGTCACTAGCTGTCACCAATGTAGCGATAATCCGATTCGCCCTTCCTGTAAACACAACACAACTCGGAACATACAAGTTAACAGTTTATTAAACCCTGGCACCTGGCCACACCATCTAACTCCAGATCGGAGGTTCTGTCGTGTTATTTCTCTGCTGTGTGTCCGCCTTGCTTTCTACCGGGAAACCGTCTCTCCTAAACTACACGCACACGCTCTTTTATAGCCGCCGCAGCTTCCGACGCTGGTATCACATACCCAGCGTCGGACGCTCCGTCCCTTGGCTCGGACTCCAGGCGCCCGGAGCTCCGCCGGCCCCATCTAGGATGGTTCCAACTCGGCTCCGTGCTCCCTCGGTCTTACCGCCACTATATATATATATATGTGTGTGTGTGTGTGTGTGTGTGCGTGGAGCATATGAGTAGGGTCATACGGAATAGAAACAGGTGATCCCAGGGCAAGTTGTAATATATATACATCAGAACATTTTCCAGTCAGATTTTCTACCCCAAACTATTCTGGGCATGAATTTTGCGATGTAATCCTACACAATGAATGCTTTCTATCAAATTAACTGCATTAATAACTCAGCAAGGGGTGGTTGGCTTAAGGTGAAATGCTGGATGTCTCACGGTGAAATTGGTATGTTCTAGAAAATAAGTCCTGTACTGGAAGTATCTAACATATCTGTACTTTTGTTTATGCTATCATCTAGTTATATCATTTATCTATACTTATAGCTAATATGTTGTACATGTGAGCAATTCCAATGCTCAGAATATGCAACCAAAGTCAGAAACCTTTGAAGAAATTGCCAGTTGGTCATGATGAAAACAAGTCAAACATGAGTACTTAAATGAATTATTATACAATGACAATCACTTGTTATATTCTTAAAGATGACTCCATGTTGTAGTATAACACCTCTATTCCAATAATACTAGGGTCCCAAGCCCAGATAATACATGTAAAGGTGAAACAACCAAGGTGACAGGTGGACGACTCAAGGTATGTGGTCGTCTTTAGGATAATCTACCCTAGTATATTCTAGAAGATATAGAGAGAGCTTCTACATCTCTACTGGAGATTTTAACCCGTGCAGGTAATTGTTGTATAATTTTAATCTGATTGATCTTAGATTGACAATGGTGCTTTGCACACAAAAGGGAACCGCCAGTTGTTGATCCTCCTGCTCCCCTGGATGCCACCTCCAAAACAAGACCCCCAGCAGACTTGAAGCTGTGAGATCCGCACACAGGGTCTGGAGGGTGTTGCTCCTATAGTAAAAGGAAGAGCTGGCTACAAATGTCCTTGTCTCTAGTCCTTTCTTTTCATGTAGCTATAACTTGTCCCTTTTGTTGCTCACAAGTGGTCATTCAAGTATGGTGCTAAAAAAGGGGGATTTGAGTAGGTACCTAGTTGGGAAAGGTCAGTCAGTATAATATACTATAGAGTGTGTGACATGAGTAGGTATCTGATAGTGCAGCCCTCTCTGTTTTAAACAAGGCAGGTGAATTTTCAGACTAATGTGGTGAGTGCAAGTTGAATGTTGAAGCAGAGCATGACCTCTTTTGAAAAGAGGGTACCTACTGACAGCTCTTTTTACCATAGGAGCAACACGCTCCTGATGTACTGGAGGCGTCCGCCCCACACGTGGAGGGCACACCTCTGGCGTCTGTGGCAGTTTGGAGGGAAGCACAATGTGCGTCTCACGCTATTTTCTTAGAAGAAAAAAAATGAAAAATTGCGACAATGACAACTTGTGTGAAAGAAACCTTCAAAGGTGAACTATGACAGTGCTGTCCATTGTTCCTCTGTCAGGATCAGAAAACAGACTGAAACCTCCCGGCAGCACGATAAGGAGAGTTTGGGCGATTTCTCCCCCCCCCCCCCCTCTTAAGTTGCAGCTTTAAGAATACTTTTATACTTTTACTAAAAAAAATGTATGATTATTATTCCATTACCTTTGAATTTTGGATTCCGGGCCGGTCCCCTTTGATCCTATTCTTAAGTGATCAGACAGGGGGGATGGCGCATGTCAGCAGTGTAACCGCCCCTGGAGGAAGCACAGGTATTTTTCTATTCAGGTTCACCCATGGTCTCTGTCATTGCCAACCTTCTGTAACGCCTCACTGACCCAATACACATGAGCCGACACAGCACCCGTGAGCTTCCTGAAAGTATAAGCAAAGTGGTGGTATATAAGCTACAGACTGTAGCTTAGATAATGGCACTTTATTATAATGGGTATGGTATTGTCAGCAGCCTGGATCCACCTGTGCCTATATAGAAATGAATGTCACGAGGTTGATAATCACACAGGGGCATGATATATGCTTTCGCACCTCTTTTTGAAACCAGTTAAAGGACATGACCTGGCATAAAAGTGTCAAATACTGACTGGCACACCAGTGTATATCATGCATGGAATCGTCCCAATGGCACATGATGGGGGAAATCTTGCCCCATTTTGACAATCGTATCTAGGAAAATAATGCAGCTTTTCTTCTACACTAAGTCAAGCAGACATCCATATTCAGTAGGCAACACGAGGGCAAGTGAGGAAAGATTGATATTGTTGTGCGTTGATGAAGGTGTTATTTTAGGCAACATTCAAATATATGACTATTAAAGGGTGGTTAAAAGTGACCAGGGAGAAGCGACAGATGATTCTGTAGGGGCTGGTATCGTTATATATATATATATATATATATATATATATATATATATATATATATATATATAAATATTAGTGCGCATCACCTGAGAGACGTGTTTGTGTGTTGCTTGTTACTTCTATGCCAACCAAGCGTCTCTTCGCGATACCTGTTTGGTGCAGGAGGAGGCAGCACCATGCCTCACATCCAGCTCTTACTAAGGAGCCGGGCGATCGGCAGAAGGGGACTGGACCTCGTCCAGTCCAGACGCATTACCTGACCTTCTGATTGTACATGTTAAAGGCCATCCGAGAGGTTGAAGTTGAGGGTTTTGCCCAAACCAAACTACTTGTGTTGTGTTGGTTCTTATAGCTATTAAGCGACCCGAAGAGCCACCCATATACTATATACAACAGAACGAACCATTACAATTCTAATGGCAGCACATACGAGACTCTAATCCCCTTAGTATGAGTACAGAAGTCTATTTCTGGTAGCAATTTGGTTGATAACAGGTGGATACGGTTTGCAAGTTTTTATACTAACAACTAAGTTATGGACCACAAAAAAATATTCAGGGGCGTATGAAGCAAATCTTCATTGGGGGG
Source organism: Acholoe squamosa (assembly GCA_949317995.1). Taxonomy (NCBI): domain Eukaryota; kingdom Metazoa; phylum Annelida; class Polychaeta; order Phyllodocida; family Polynoidae; genus Acholoe; species Acholoe squamosa. The sequence goes on from OX439042.1 coordinate 56,704,733, forward strand.
GCCAGCAAACTTCAAATGTTGGCTCAAGCACGATGATGCCTGTGCATTTGTATATAGAATTTGTAAAGAAAAGTAATTTCTGGTCAAATTTGGATCTGACTTAGGCTCACGCCCCATTTTCCCCATCCCATCACCGTATTGATCTAGTTTGAAAAGCTTCCTTTCCATTTTACTATGAGTACAAATTTTGGGGTGGCCCAGACATACTCAGGCCTCACCTCCTTTCTGATTGAGGGGGGGCCAGGCCCCCCTGCCCCCTCCCTTTCCTACGCCCCTGATATTGTTTGAAGAAAAGAACCTACTGAGTCTGGAATTTCGGACAGAGCAACATGGAATGTACCTCAATGTATATATGCAGTAAACTGAAACTTAGCACTTACACCTGCGGTTCTCCCCTTAAGAATTGTTTGACAAAAGCTTACCAGGATCTACGACTGCCGCACCTCTATAACTGACTCTGTACATCTTGGATCAGACGCCACTGTCAAACCCCTGACTCAGCGTCTGAGCCCGGATTAAATACTCCGCACGCCTACCATCCGCTACCCTCCTATTGTTGAACTATCTAATGAAGCTAACCAGAGAGGAATTAGACACAAGATACCCAGTCATGACCTGAATGATGCAAGATGATGCCGTATTGTTACTAGACTAGAAGAAATCTTCCCACAGGTATGTTTTGATCCAACTGCACTACCCCTGTGAATGTGGGTATAGACATAATGCAGGGAAAAGCACACACTGGATTAGTTTTTATAAATTCCTCTTTCGAAAATGTAACCAATTGCTGTTGCTCTGCTAGGTATTTCTCAAACACTACGATCTGAGTTTCCCCACTATGTATTGAACACCCCCTACGATCCAGTCAAATCGTAGTGAGGGGCAGTGGGTGAGCACTAATTGCCTACGATTGGCTATTCAGATGTATGGCCTTTCCCTCTAGTGATTGACCCTGTGTACCTAAGAATTCCCTTACGATCATGGCAAGGTCGGTACGATTTCAGGGGGCTGTAATCTTTAGGTTTGAGAAATGACTTCCTGGTCACGATGAGATATGAACCCAACCCTTCTGCTAATCATACTGGTAAGATAACAATACATTTGGTCATGGAAAGCTACAAGAATGTAGATTAGATATCACTATACTTTACCATCCAGGTAAAACTTTTTGGGTACCATAGGCTTATATATATGCCTGTATGTCCCGGTTTAATTTTAAGGCTTCAATTATAATACTCCAAAAAAAAAAACGATTCTAGACGCTCGACATAATGCATCTATGATTGAGAAAGAATGACACAGAGGCAATTGAAACGTGTCATCCAGACCTGGTATCTAATTTTATTCATAATAACTAAACGTTCAGTGTGAATTGCTTTGGTTATGGTCTGATTAGGACGTGTCCCATGTATATGCCTGGGGTTTTACCACTGCACCAGCACTTGGTTAAGCTCAAGATTCAATTTATCGATTTGTAGGCCTGAAGACTTTTTACATCGCGTTTCTTGACAATATCCCCATGCGGGGCTTCTGCAAGAGCTTTGCCTTTCCAACATCCTGTGAATTCTTATAGTATTCTCCCCAGGGTTTCTTTGTATTTTGGACTTAAGCTATAGGGGTAAATCTAATATATTGATAAATACGTTTAAGATCTTTTCTCTTCCTTCCATTTTCGACCTTCTCGCCCTCCTTCACTCGCACACAGAAGAAGTCTATGAAAAATGAGGTCAACATTATAAAACTGTGTGTGAAAAGGTTCAAAGCTATCAACTTTGCTTGTCTGACAGATTGTATACCTCATAATAGACACCTATATTATCTGTTGTGTGTAAAACTGATAAACTAAATTGTATTGCATTGAGGAGTGGGATTTATCATCTTCTTTCTATATTCCAACTTCCCAAATGAATATCCCACATTTCCCTTTGATATCAGGTACGTTGGGAAGTGTGTTTGAAAGCTAAATAATTAGTGAATCATACACAGAAAAAATAGTACTCCAAATCTTAGTCAGACGTTACTCAAGAAGCCTACCTTTCCAGCAATACCTAGTCAAAAGGGGTCTAAAGCATGTGCATAAGTGTCCGGGTTTTTCTTAGTCAAATACAATAAAAAAAAAAAGGTTAGCTGAAGTACCGAATGTGCCCAGACTTGACTTGACTTACCTGATTTTGAATAATATTCCTCGGTAGTTTTGACTGAGTATGATATCTGATACTTTTTGTTTAACTCAAATGGTGAGTGTAAGCTCTATATATGATTCACATCCCACAAATTAGCATTTCATCATTGGGGAATTATTTCATTTAGAACTCCTGAACCAAATTACTCTTGAGTGCACACAAAGAAATAGGTCCAACTATGGCACAGACTCCCTGGTATATTTCACAAACCATCGGCCTGTTTGACATATATTGCCAGGCTTGATGTCATATTGAATTGTGAAAGACTCAAATATATACATGGACTAAAATCACCATAAAAATTTGACATCCATGGAAAGATTTAGGGTACACAGTGACACCCACCAGAAATATCCTGATTCAAACCAGTCTGCTATCCGGTGTGTAAAGGCAACACTTTGCCACTACATGTATACCTTGGTCGAAGTTGCTAAAGGTAGAATCCCACATGGCGATTTAGGGCTCAAATATCTCTGCGATTTTGTCCCTTGCAGTCTTGGGGCCTTCCTGAGCCCCTATATCGCAAGGATAACTGCTAAATTGGTCTCAATTCATTGTTGGATTCGGTATAAGTTGAAAATCCTTGCGATCTAAGAGCCCAGGAAGACTCCAAAATCGCAAGGGACAAAATCGCAGAGATATTTGAGCCCTAAATCGCCATGTGGGATTCGACCTTAAGGGACCCCAGTCACTTTGACTAAGTGACAGTGGATAAGATAGGTTAGCTTATCTGAAGGGCCACTGATTTGGGTTGTCAACATGACTTATTACAGAAGTCACACTGAGCTTTCTCGTTAATTTCTCAGATAATGGGCAGATAGGGCATTATTTCAGAACGGATTAATAGCAAAGTGGTAGGTTCCATGTAAGAATATAAATAAAAATGGATAGTTATGTGGGTAAACATGACCTAATTTTCTCCTGGTTAGGAGCAAGCTCTGTCCTAATTACATATACTTACACCTGTCTTTAATACTGGTAAATATAATTATAAGACTTGATTTGCCTGTGTAGTGAAAATTAAATTCATCTCAGAATAAAACTGATCGGTTGATCCGCGTGTAGTTATGATTAAATCAGAAAAAGGCAAATGATATCCTTGAAATTACTCCTGGGAATTAAAAGCCTATTTTGCTATCTCTTTAGTTGCGCATGTCAGTTATTGTAGATTTTGCATGGAGAAGAAAGGGAAAATGTTTCTTTCCAATGAAAAAAAAAAACATTTTTCTCTATGCAAAATGTTTTAAGTAGAAGTACACCAAATATATATTTGTTCTGACACATACAATTGAGCACTGTTTACGTTCATTATATCTGCCTCTATTGATAATACCTCTAATCTGATACTTTGATGTACCTTTATTATAGCAAGCTTACCCTGAGGCACCTCTACTCCATGGGCTACATGTATACAGTTACAAGGAATTCATCAGAGAACTTCAAATGGTTTCTCTTTGATGAGACTACACCCATAAAGCACAGTTGTCAGTGGTTGTCCACAATGGTTTCCTCAGGCTGACCGCCTAGTGGTGAGCTGATAAACATCCCCAGGGGCTATATGGCACTGAACAGTGATTGTAACACTGATAATAACCTGTACATATGAAAGGGAGAGGGGATGGTTTTTCTGGTTTAAGGATTGTATCAGAGAGAAGAATGTCTAAATCTAGATCAGTTCAGTGGATCAGCAGGTTGATCTGTTGGTTGCATTCATGAGGCCTTGCCAGAGATTACTGATTCAACTTGAGCCTCTGCTGTCTTCCCTTTTTAGACTCATCTTTGTTATTGCAATAGGGGTGGGAAGATCTCTATAACCAATATTGTGCTGAAAATATCTGCGGTCTCGATGTCATTGTGCCTTGGATTTATGGATCATCTCTCACCATCATGTGGCTACTCTACTGAGCTGCATTCTCATGTACACGATTTTCATCTGTCTGTTGTGATGGCTCAAGCAGAGCGTTACAGCAAGGAAGACTCATTGTTTAGGAAGTTGTTTGCACTGCATGTGTTGAGTGACCCATACAGTCCTCAGTATGAATATATATATATATATATATATATATATATATATATATATATATATATATATATATATATATATATATATATACCATGAACTATGCTGACTTTAGCAGTAGGTCCGATGTATGGACTGAAATAATACCAGGGCACATGGCTAACTGACATAGTCGGAGGGGGGTAGGGAGAACATATAGGCGCTATTCAATGGATGGAATATTATTCAAGCCTTCACTCTATCAACATTTCAGTCACTCAAATACTTCTCCACTACACAATAACTGTAAATCAAGAGAGCCATAGCCTCACATGAAGGGTAGATCCAACTGGTTTATATCTGTTGTATTTTTATGCAATAGGGCAGAACACATGGTAGACGTGTAACTCCAAATAGAGGAGTTGACGTTAAGCCTCGTACAAGTGCCAGCAATAATTCACATGTTGTAGCTATGTTTGGGTGAGTAATTGAACTTCTATGTCAGCTGGCGTACATACAGAACGTTGGGTGTTGTTTGCGCCCAATCTCTCACACCCACAACGGACGTCTGAAGTGGCCTGCTCGCAAACTAGTTAAATAAAGAAAGCATAACATTATCTAACACTATGACAACTGAGCATTGTAAGGTGTGTTGTCAGTCTACATATGTCGCCTGCCATGTATAGATAATTACTAATACAACTTTAGCTGGTCTACTTGCAGCTTAGCCCTAGTATCTATAAGATTGTAAAAATGATATCAAATAATGCATGCACGCCCTGGATGCATGCACGCAGATTGAACAAATAATAACAAACTATACCTGAGATATCGCATAAACTTCGCTTGTTAAAGGTTCAACTTATAGTTAAAATTAATTCAGTTCCTTTATGTTGATAGCCTCCCCCGAACGCAATTTATCACTCTAAATCAATATCTATAATGTTTGGCTCAAGTGTCTTCGTGGGGGGCGTGAGGCATCATCTGTAGGTCGAATCCCACATGGCGATTTAGGGCTCAAATATCTCTGCGATTTTGTCCCTTGCGATTTTGGGGTCTTTCCAGGCTCTTAGATCGCAAGGATTGTTCAACTTATACCGAATCCAACAGTGAATTGAGACCAATTAAGCAGTTATCCTTGCGATATAGGGGCTCAGGAAGGCCCCAAGAGTGCAAGGGACAAAATCGCAGACATATTTGAGTCCTAAATCGCCACGTGGGATTCAACCTTAAATGAAAAGAGGGCACACCCATGTACACCCGCCCACAATCACATGTATTCCCTCTAAAGCAAAGTAACCACAAATAGACGTGGTTGGTGCCCAGTATCAAATAGATGCTAGATAATAAGGGTTCTGTGGAGGGCTATATTATAGTAAATTGCCTGAGCCAAGTGAGAGCAGTTACAACAATCCAGCTAGTCAGAGCCCCTCTCTCACAAAGATGTGTCACATACATGAACCCTGACTTATTGGAGATCTACTTGAGATCTATGTGACAAGGCTAATCCTGGTGTAGACTCGTTTCAGAGTTAGGGATATTGGTCGGGAGATATTGAGTCTTGCTGTGCAGACGTTTTCCACCTGAAGTGGACATTAGTTGTGGATCTGGATAAAGGTATGCATGAAATGTCCTTTACAAAACTGTCCCGAAGAAATATGAACTCTCATTTTAATGTGATTTCCATTGTATGTACTTCACATTGATATAAAGTTAATGTGATTTGATGCATGGTATTTCCTCATGTAGGCTGTACTTGAGCTGTATAGATCTATTGATATCAATGATATGTGGAATTGCCTTACAGCACCTCTTTGTGAGTCCTAGTCTGGTTTCTTTTAATTGTAAATTATTAGCAGACCATTGTACACTGTCACCACCACAGGAAGAAGTGTGTTCCAAGCTTTATCTACATTGATGTAACAAAGACATGGCAGCTCAGGTTTGGTGGAAGTGCTGATGGTTTAACAATGGTTGTAAAACGGAACATACAGGGTGCTAAGTTCTACTCAACCCTATAGTCTCTAACATATAAACTGCCTGCTGATTGCACCAGGAGAACATCACACTCTGTCACTGACTCTTGTGCGTGAGATCTTACAGCTCCACTTGGCAATGTGCAGAGAAAAAATGGATTTTTATAGCACAAGAGCAGTCCTTCACTGTCTGGTGGCTACTGTGTATGGTGTGGCGTGCTCTATGTCCCTCTGCGGCCCTCACTCTGCTCACAGATAAGAGTTTTGTATGTAGCACTATCCCCTTACCATGTACCTGATACACAGCTATTCACCTTACCACAACACCTGCAACAACACATGAATCTTCAACTTCACTTCTCACTGGTGTGAAGGTCCAGATGTTGATGAACGGGCTTTATTTGAGATTATCGGGTCCTGGGTGTCTGATAAGACCATGCCTGCCATTTTGGTGTCATGGGAAGGAAATTATCAGTCACAAATCTTATATTCGGGAATTCTATTAGACGATACTAATGGGTGAACAGGTGATTATCTATAGGCATATCGCTACACTGTAACAGGTACCATATATCTCAGAAACATATTGATTTCACTGCTTCTCGACATAGAAACTACCAGGAGTAATTCAAATATAAGTCTGTTTATAAGAGCTAATATTTATCAAAACTTTTTTAAACTCAACGTTAAAAGCCAGGGGTATGGTACCTTTCTATGAAACTCACAGTGATTTTCTATAACACTCTACAGTAGTGTCCGGTATTTGTTGCTCTCAATGGGGATTCCGGCTTCAAATCTACTAAACATCTCGTTTTAGATGTCAGCGTAGATTACTGTGTTAAATGCTCGGCGGACAGTATAAATGAACAAATACTAGGTTCACAACTTCTTACATTGTAGTATTTCCAACAATGCCAATGTTTGTGGCAGTTTCAATTGAATTAGTTCGAATTTAACAGACAGCATAATACCATTGGAGCATTTGGAAAATTGACACAGGGGAGAAGATGAAGACTTTTTTGGGGGGTTTGTATATTGTATACTATAGTAAACTATAGTATATTATAAAACGGCTTGGAGTGCCTTGCTGCACGATAGAAGTGACCTTGAGTGCATTATAGGAATACAGTGCACGGCTTAGCAAGGTCACCATAGCTTAATTCCTTAATTCCTCTAGATATACATTGATTGGGTACTTGATTGATGGAATGAAATGTAAAACGTTTTATAAAGAATAGACAACTCCTTCTTCACATCTTGACTGTCTGTTGTCCTATAATGCACTCAGATGCATTTGTGCAATATAGGACAACAGACAGTCTCGATGTGAAGAAGATCGTTGTCTATTCTCTAAATAGAAGTGACCTTGAGTGCATTATAGGAGTACAGTGCACACCTGAGCAAGGTCACCATAGTAGTAAACAAGTCAAGTACCATTAATTGGTCTAGACATACTTTGATTGGGCACTTAAGTGATTGGGATGATATGTACAACGTTTTATAAAGAGAATAGACAACTCCTTCTTCACATCTCGGCTATAGTATCAATTACTATAGTTTGCTATAGTTGTACAATAGTTTACCTTGGTATTACCCATACAACCTAATCCTATAGTATACTAAAAGACAATGTATAAGCTACTATAGTTTACTGTAGTTGTACTATAGTTTATTGTAGTATCACTCGAATAGGACCGGTGTCACCATTACCTTATACGTAGTCACTAAACATGGTCAGTATAACGGGACTAGCACATTACTGGTGCTGGGAGTATCAGTCAGGTGGCTCATGTAGTCGGGGGCTAGATCCACCTTTGGACTCTTTGTATAGTTTAATTTGACTACCTGGCACTTAATTACTACCATTTGGAATTTTCTGTAATTTATATCTATGGGTTCCCCATATCAAGAGCTTTAACTATGTAACTATTGATTAGATGAAATGTTTGAAATAAAAGAACAAAAGATCATTGAAATTTCTGCTTGTTACCATAGTTCAGTCAATCAGGGCCCTGTCTCCCTATCAGTATTATCACCTGCCCTCACACCTAAAACAATAGAGAGGTACTTGGGGTGATTGAGATAAGAGGCAAGGTGCAGCCTATCAGTCTTATCACTGGCCATTGTTCTGGAGGCTGACAAGAAATTTACCCAGAGTACCCTGCTCTGGAGTCGGGGGCTAAACCAAGATGGCGACCTCCATAGCCTGATATGCTAACGCCCTTATAGCTTAGTTAAGAGCAAGGAAACTTGTTGAGGGTGAATTGTTTGAAAAGTAGTCACATTTGAAATCTACTAATTGAGACAGCATAATACCGTTGGTGCATTTGGAAATTTGGCACAGGGAAGAAGATGAAGACTTTTTGGGTTTTTTTGTTGTTTTTTTTTGTTGTTTTTTTTTGGGGGGGGTTACAAAGGGAGCTAGGAAAGCACAAGAGTAAGAATAATGTTACATATAATTTATACATAGATCTATGTTACTCCACACATGAATTACAAATCATGTTATTGTTGTCAATAAAATCATATCAACACTAGCAGATATATTTGTTTACATGTTGCTTATTGTTCAGATACTCTTTATATTTTATGTAGATGGTAGATATTAGGTGTGTAGTTCCTTTACAGTTTACACCATATCTCTCCCTGTCCCATTCATCCAGTTTCCTTCAGACTTAATCGCACTGAAAACCCGCCGCTATTGGAAAGTCGTCATATATGACGAGTTTAGGGTCGTCAGAGGGTCGTCAGACCTGCATGACTACCCTAAGTAGTCATACTGACCACCTTGGCATTACTACTAGTCTGTGTGTGTGCCATAAGAGGGCCCCACTATAGGGCTCAGTATTGAGGTCCAGTGGGTCCACCATTGCTTGATCTGGGACCTGGTGAGATAAGCACTGATAACAGCCCACATGATGGGTACCAGGTGTTACATAATGTACCATAAAACTCTGCAGTGAATGGAGGGAGTTTTCTCATTGGTTGATAATGTATCCAGGGTCAGCCCTATACGGCACATGGCTATTGTATTATTGACCAATGGGATGCATCCCTGGCATATACTGCGGAGTCGGGGGCTGAAGGTGTTAGTCATAGTGCCGTTGGGGTCTAATGGCGGCCCCCAGCTGATAATGGCTATGTGAGCTATATGCATCTATATAATACATAGGCCATGCCCTGGAGAGTACAGGCCCTTATCTATACATTGTATTTGTTGCATAATCTACTATGAAAATTAGAATATAACCACCATTTGATAAACAATATACCTATAAAAAGATGTGAATTTTTGAGTAGAAATGTAGAAAAGTAGAGAGATCATCCTGGCCCACACTGCTTTTATGGGTGGTGCTCCATTATGAGTCCTAATGCATTGAGTGTCACTAACATAAAGTACATGTAGATGTGTGTACTGATACATACTGTAAACTGAAACTATAACAGTGGGTTGGGAGAGTTCCCAAAAATACTGAATGATAGGATGAGGGGATGGGATAAAATGAGGGGAAAAAAATCAAAGATAATTATGTGAAAATTTTAAAAGACAATGCTAGGATGTATGTAGCTCCGATATGGCTTTTAAGGGCAGTCTAAGTGACGACTTTAGGTCGTCGGTGACGAGGACTTTAAGTCGTCACCACTGACGAGTTTCAGACCTTCCAGGTTTTCAGTGCGATGGCCTCTGTCAGCAGCAGCCATTGAAAATATCACAAGTACCATCACAAAACTATCATCACATTTATACTCACGTGAAGGCATCTTTATTACAGTAAAAAAAAGTATATACTCAACAGTGGGTCCCTTGTCTTCATCTTGTCTAATTCATGTTGATGGGTTTGACTCTTGTACCGTGAAACAGTTATAGGATAAAAACCATCAGGGTAGAGGTTTGGGCACCAGTCATGGGGAATTAATAGACTGGGTCCCACTGGGCACATCAACATTGATTCAGCGTTGAAACAATGTTTGCAATGTTTGCATATCAACGGATGATATAGGCTTGAAATATAGTTGAATTTGAAAGTTGACACAATATAATCAAAATCAACTGTGATTCAACATCTAACCATCAGCGCTGATTCAACATTTGTATTTCTATGTTGATTCAACATTGACACAACATTGACACAACATTGATATGATGTTGAAACAATGTTGATATTTGTTAGGGCATTCTTTGTTGACATGTCAATGTTGAATCAACATTGAATCAACATTGAAATCAATATTGTTGATTCAACATTGACAAATCAATGTTGAGTCAACATTGAATTGAGAACAATATTTCAACATTGATATGTCAACTGTTGGTTGGATGTTGATATGGTGTTGGTTGACAACATTGAAATAGAATCATTGAAAAGGTGTTGAAGAAAGGTTGATCAACATCATCAACACAATATCAACGGGTTGTCAACGTTGATGCAACGTTCTATGCCCACTGGGGTACATATCCCACAGTTTTGTTGTTCAGCAGAGTATTTATTACTTTAAACAATTTTTACATTAGTATTTGTGCTCACTTGGTCCTGAAAAGTTATTTCTCTATTATCATAATATGAATTTGTGTGCTGCTAAACCATTACTGAGGCACCCAAAGTCGACGAAAACGAGACTGGACAGAAACAGCAAGTACATTGCCTATAGCGTATATAGCCACTAATCAGCTTATAGTGTCATGAATGGTCTGAATTGTTTTTCACAGCTATATGGATAAACTATTCCAGGCTCTTACCTGAGGCTAGTTTGTCTAGTAGCTGCAATCCTTCTTTATGAAAACACAGAGGTTTGATCTCACACCGCTACTTTGCTAATCCGACAAGAATCGCCCCTAGTTGGTCTGTTTATACAGAAAATACCACCTTGACCTTAAGATCCGTATAATCTGTCCAAATAGCAGTACCAGAAATCCTCACTGGTTATATCATTATCATTTAGCATGTACATTATGCATATAATTTGTATGAAGCAGATTTCTATCTGAATAGTATGATAAATTATTCTCAGTGAGACCTCGATAATCCGTCCACTGATAGTCCGTCATACACAGGATCCGGCCAGGTTGTGGCTGGGGCATTCAGGGACTATACAAATCTATTGTAATATGCCTCAAAAGACCGTCAGCTTTGAGATCCGACCAACATTTGTCTGCAACAGGGGTGGCCGGACTATCAAGGCCTCACTGTATTAGCCTAGAGCGATGTGGCGTTTATACTTTTCAAGAGACACTGAGGTAATGTCCATAACAAATTAATGTAGGACTCATAAGTTTCCCAAGTTCTTCCCTTGTCATCCTCAGAACATTTGACATTATAGGTACCCACAGGCATGAGGTCTACAAGTACTTTTACAAAAGTTGCCAGCCAAAATAGGTACCCCATTATTGTGGAGAATATAATTGATTTTTTTTTTACTCGACATCATTATTCACCCTTCAGAACTCATGTTCAGATAAAAATGTACTTATTTATCTGTCAGTCATGATTCTGACTGTCAACGTCGACAGGGGAAATGTTGTTTAGTGTTAAGTTTTAATAGTACGTCCTTTTTCTCATAATTTTCTTCTTTTTTTCCAATAGCTCGAATCCCACTTGGCGAAAAACAGCTGAAATATCTCTGCGATTTTGAATCTGTTGCATTTATAGTACCTACCCCAAATTCGCAAGGGTTACACATACAGCAGGGAACATAGAACACAAGGGCACTGTTGCGTTTTATCATCCACCCCTTGGGATGTTTTGCCTTTGTTGATGTTTATATCTTTGTAAATTATATATTTTCTGGCCTAAAATCGCAAGAGAGTGCTTTTGTTCTATGCTCCCTGCTGCACTTATGACTCTTGCAAATTTGGGATAGATCCCACAAACGCAACAGATTTAAAATCGCAGAGATATTTCAGCTAAGTGGGATTCGACCTAACCCCCCCCCCCTTTCTTGCAATTAACTGTTCATGGCAACAGCGATACCGCAGACGGAAGGGGTGATATGAAGCATTATGAAATTATCTGAATTATGTAGAGCATTATTTAATTTGTCTCAGGCTTTTTCCTGGGCCTGCCTCAGAGTAACGGTATGTGGAAATATACAGTAACCATGCACGCCTTGAGGCTACAGTCCATTTTTGGACAGTTTCAACATAAACGAGGAGCATTAGTTATAACCTATTTACTCTTCTAAGATTTTCCTGAAAATGCTCATGAGTGTCAGAGGGCAGTTGTCATCGGGACCACTAGCTTGCATATCCACTGGTGAGTGTATCTTGCCCTTGACTCGACGACTAAACCCTTTTAACTTTTATACCTCATGTCGGCTACTAACGTATCCCTAAAACTGTGTTTTATACATCCGGTGTTTATAATTCTTGATACAGGAGTGTGAGACAAGCCTCATTTATATTTTGTAAAGTTATGACTAGTACCGTATTGGTTTGACATTTCGTGTTTTGCTTATTACTTTGTAACTATAATGAGTGTAGGAGTGTAGGAGAGACAGGTTCATGACATGGCAGACTTCAAGTCGTTTGTTACTCTAAGTACTGAGTGCAGGCCGCCATGACCATCTCCTGATATGAGTGGAAAGGTTTAGGGATTCCAGGGTAACACTATGGGCAGTATTTTCAGCAATGCCCTTTCTATGTGGTGGTGGTGGTGGTGGTGGTGGTGGTGGTGGTGGTGGTGGTGGTGGTGGTGGTGGTGGTGGAGGTGGTGGTGGAGGTGGTGGTGGTGGTGGTGGTGGTGGTGGTGGTGGTGGTGGTGGTGGTGGTGGTGGTGGTGGTGGTGGTGGTGGTGGTGGTGGTGGTGGTGGTGGTGGTGGTGGTGGTGGTGGTGGTGATGGTGGTGGTGGTGGTGGTGGTGGTGGTGGTGGTGGTGGTGGTAGGAGGAAGGGTGGTGAGTACAGTCCCCATATTGGCAGTAGTTATTTTACATGAGGAGTTCAGAAAAGGATCGAGCAACGAGGTAGTATGAATAGTATAAAAGCCAAATATGAATTATTACACAGACATTTTAACGTTATAGGATAGCCCCCATAAGGAGGTACCTTAAAAGTGCGCTTCTGGATCACTAGTGCTATTACATTTTCTTGCGGTGCACGTTCAACAATGACAACCCATCGTCTGCCTTGCCTATTTGGCGTGAATGCCTTTCTAAAAGAGAACCAGTTGCTGTCATGATTTCCCTTTATATATCTGTGGCTTCTGCCTAATGCTAATAGGCGTTGTAGCATCCTTTGACATACATTGTGTGATGCATGTATACAATACATGTACCTGGGACATGCACATAATGTATGCGTGTATGTGACCACACCTAGGTACACAGTACGCGTGGTGTGGCCCTGCACGTGTTGAGGGTTGCATGTTCGACTTTACATTATTTGAAACGCATTTCTCTTAGCCCATATCCCCATCGACATTGTATGTTTTTATGCTAATACAACATGTACCTATACACCTTGTAAGATAAGGGAGTCAGCCTGTTTCTCTTCGAAAGAGAGTCTAGTAATGATGTACTCTCCAAAGGTGTGTCATGTCGGCAACGCCACTGACTCTGATAGGCCTAACAGGGAAACACTCATTCCATTTTCCTTTTTTCATGGAAGCCTTTCTAAACTAGTTCAATGGTTACGATCTAGCAGTCGTGTCATGATATTTTGGTCTCTTTTTTCGTCTGAATACCACCATAAATATTGAGTTGTATGTACACATTGTCCAATTGCAATTAATAACAAGACCTCAAAGTTAGCTCTAAAGGTCGAATCCCACATGGTGAAAAATGCTTCGAATATTTCTTCGATTTTGAATCTGTTGCGATTTTGGGATCTACCCCAAATTCGCAAGAGGTATAACTACAATAGTCTACATAGAACACGAGCACATTGTAGTGTTTTATTGTAAAGCATATAGGGTGAATCCCACTATGTGAAAAATGGGTCTGAAATGTCTGTGATTCTGGACATAGGCAGTCATGGACTCTTGTCAATTTCCTAAATCACAAGGGTTCTCACCCCACTACTCCATACTCAAGTCCCACTGCTAGCCAATATTGGGCAGTACATCCCTGTGATTTTGATTCTATTGCTGCTTTTGACTGCTGGATCTCTGTGGTTTTGATTTAATTGCTGTTATTAGGCAGTAAAGCATTGTGAAATACATCTCTTTGCTGGTAAATTATGACCTCAGACAAATTCACAGAGATTTCTGACCTTTTCTGAAGAAAATATCAAAAATATTTGATATGTTCTACTGTATAAAAATCAAGACTTTGGCAAGGCTCCTCAGCCGTTATAGGCCCTACTTAGACAATATTACCATCCAATATCAGCTAAGGAACACTGCATGCATAAATCACAAGGATTTTATGGCCATTTTCGTATTGTGCGATTTGGCCTTATGCGGAAAACCATCCTGGTTAATAGGTATATCTGTGTCTGACATGTTTGATGACCTAAAATCGCAAGGATATAAAACAATAGCACAGTCTGCATTGGTACTTTGATATTACACAATTTAACTAGTACTCCTTGCGATTTATGGCAACTGAGACCTGTTTCATAAGCATTCTTTATTTAAGATCGATCTTTCCACTCTATAGGCCAAATCCCACAACGTGAAAATGGTCGGGAAATCATTGTGAAATAGGATATGTGGGTGCTTAGCCGATATTGGGGTGGTAATATTGTCTATGGAAGACCTATAAAGGCTAAGAATCCCTGTCAAAGTGCTGGTATTTAGGGAGTAGAGTACATCAAAAGTTTTTGATATATTCTTCACAAAGGGCCTGAAATCTCTGTGATAGACTCAAAATCCCTGTGATTTAGAGGAAAACAACAGTTTCTAGGAAATCAGAAGAGGTTTGTCTTTGATAAATCAGGAGCCAAGTTCCACATACTACAGTCACAATGGGGTTCTGCTTGTGATTTATGCAAGCTACATTTGTTTATGCTATGCAGGAGACCATTGCAAACCACAGAAAATAGTCAGAGACAACTGTGATTTTAATATCAAATACTCTATCTCTGTGAATCATTCTAGCAACTCATCTGTGCAGTAATGAAAATCACAGAGATTCCCATGCTACTATCAGCTATAGTCGGATTTAGAGTGGTAAGAAGTGCAGTGAGTACCCTCGTGATTTAGGAAATTGGCAAGAGTTCAATGTTGCCGATATCCAGAATCACAGACATTTCAGACCCATTTTTCACGTAGTGGAATTTGGCCTTATGAGTGACCATTTAAGATCAGTCATTTGGGAATGACTACTAGTGTTTCAGAACAAGCTGTCACTAGTATTGGAACTTAAGACTGGTCCTTTAGAAACAGCTGTCAATTGGACACAGGGGCAGTAATCAAGATCAGTCCTTAGGTCACAAATAGACCAATCATTCCGCTAGTAAGATCAATCACCCAGGTGCAGAACATGTCTCTACTTTGTTATTTCACAATAGAAAAAAAGTATTATAAAAGGGTATTGCATTTTGATATATTCCTGACATCATGGATTAAAAGATATGTGGAATTCCACTAATAGATATGATTTTTCCCATTTATGTGTACCCTCAACCTTCTACATAAATCAGCTGCTTTATGTTGGTCATATGTCACTCTTACAATGACTTTTTACTCATAAGCTTCACTCCCCATTTCCTTTTGAAACACCTCCTACTAAAGGCCAAATCCCACAACGTGAAAATGGTCATGAAATCGTTGTGAAATAGGATATGAGGGTGCTTAGCTGATATTAGGGTGGTAATATTGTCTAGGGAAGACCTGTAAAGGCTAATAATCCCTGTCAAAGTGCTGGTATTTAGGGAGTATAGTACATCAAAAGTTTTTGATATTTTCTTCACAAAGGGCTTGAAATCTCTGTGATAGACTCAAAATCCCTGTGATTTAGAAGAAAACAACAGTTTCTAGGAAATCAGAAGAGGTGTGTCTTTGATAAATCAGGAGCCAAGTTCCACATACTACAGTCATAATGGGGTTCTGCTTGTGATTTGTGCAAGTTACATTTGTTTATGCTATGCAGGAGACCATTGCAAACCACAGAAAACAGTCAGAGACAACTGTGATTTTAATATCAAATACTCTATCTCTGTGAATCATTCTAGCAACTCATCTGTGCAGTAAAGAAAATCACAGAGATTCCCCTGCTACTATCAGCTATAGTCGAATTTGGAGTGGTAAGAAGTGCAGTGAGTACCCTTGTGATTTAGGAAATTGGCAAGAGTCCAATGTTGCCAATATCCAGAATCACAGACATTTCAGACCCATTTTTCATGTAGTGGGATTTGGCCTTAAGAGGGAGCTATGGAGATATGACCAATGAACCCATTGATTGATCTTAACACCACCTTACTAGTATCTTGCTCATAAGTCTATGTCACTCGTATATTGCCCTTGTGAAACAGGTCTCAGGAGCCCCAAAGACAAAACTGACAAAATCACAGAGACATTTGAGGCATTTTTCGCCATGTCGGATTCGACCTTAAGGCTACATAACCATATCTCACCTGCACCTATACTTCAACCCCCCCCCTGCCCCCACCCCCCACCTTACAGGAGATTCTCCCTCCCTTCCCCCTACATCAGCTTGATCCGTGTCAGGCTCGTGACTGTTGCCCATCTCACCATGTTGACTGGGATGAGCCGCCCCGGGCGGAACAAGCAAATCAAGACGTTTAATTAGCGGTAACGCCGGACGCAGCCACTAGACGGCGCCCTGCTCACGTGACCACCTACAGGTGTGGGGTCGTGGGAGTGTGTGGGAGAATAATGGATCTGAGAGGGTGAAACACCCAAACAGGGTGAGCGGAAAAATAATTTATTGGAGCTATATATATGGTTAGGCATCATCATGAGTATTCTGTCTTAATGTTATCAAAAGAGATACCATTTCTCTCTGTCCGTCTGCATCTACTCCCATTTATCAATACGCATCTCAATAATTTCCAAATAGTTATCAACATTTGACGAAACAACTATGATCCATTGTGTTAGTAACTGTTGATATTATAAGGGCCGATAGACATTATGATATGTAGCGATAAGATCAAATTATGATCCATATGTGATATACGATTAGATAAAATTGATCAAGAATTGATCATAGAGTATGATAACACCTAATCAATTTAATTAAGTATACATGAATTGTAAACACATAGTAAAACGGGTCAGATCTCCACCCTCCCTGTCCCAACTAAATGGAACTAGTGAATGTGTAAGGATGCGTGAAAGGACGCGAGGCCTGCTGCATCTTTTGATCTCAGTAATTACGTATAGCGGGGAATCTGCTAACGATGGCCTGGTTTTCCACATCTTTGCCTACACTTATTATATCAATAGAATTGTCTCTCAAAGTACAGAAATAGGCACTGCAGTAAGCAAGATGGCACAATTATTAGATACCGGTACATCAAAAGGTCTACTTATAATTTTCTATACTAATTAAAGTTATCATGCTAGAAATAAAGGTGAATGGTGAGAAATGACGGCCAGTGGAGACGGCCATGACGGCCAGTGGAGACGGCCATGCAGGTATCCCCCACCCCCGTCCAATACCTTAAATCTTCGCTGGGCACTTTCTTTTCTATATATAGATAGAGTATGAATGCAGAACAGGCATGGGATAAGCAATAGTATAGATAAAGTAGGTACCAATTGATAGTTGGTATCTAGATAAATAATGTGACAGGTATGTAACTATAACATAATGAGGTTCTACCAGTGAGTTGTCTCAGACTCACAACCAGCTGGTCTTTATTGCTTTCAGCTCGAAACGAACTCGTTTATTACTAAAACGTCAAATTGCAGAGGAGACATTGTACCTTTAGAAGAAGTCATGATCGATCAGGTCAGTTGATTCATTCGAGCCTTCTACACCTTGTAGGGGTTTTACCCCCTACTAAATATATTCGTCCACAGGATACTAAGACCCATCAATAGAAAGCTTAACATTTTTATAGACAATGCAGCAACCCCAATGTCAATATCTTTTCTAGTCTTTAAAATATTGAGAGAAATGTGAGTAAAGGTCAGGCATTTTCTGTAAAAAGTTCCTCATACAAACTGCAGCTAGAAAGTGGTCATGGCCTGTGCACCTCGACTGTGCACACACTACCACTCCACCACCCCAACCATACAGGAATGTAATATATAATGATTAGACTTGAACGAGTTGGCTTTAGGGGGTGATAAAAGCATGAGCCATAGGCAAATGCTTTTATCAACCCCCTAAAGCCAACGATTTGCGTTTATAAAATGGTTTCCACCATTAATTCTAAGTATTTACCTTTAAAATTGATAGAATCCATTGATTTCTGTTGCAAGTTGAAGCGGACGAGAAGGGCAACCTCCGCCATATTGGATTTATGTTTGTCAACTTGCTGTCCGGTCCGCCGAGAATAACATTCGATTTATACCATTTATAGAGCATATGAAGCATTCTAAAGTTAAAAACAATAATTAAAATACATTCTTATTGATCATACCAACCTGCAATAAATGATTTCGTGTGTAAATTATCTCAAAATAGCCAGAATACGAGCAAATCTGAGCAGACGGTTATTTCAATCAGTACACACCAGGCAGCACCACAGGTACTGTTGACAGAATGGTGAAGACGCATCGACGGTCGTTCGCTTCAAAAGTTTACGATTTATTTCTATTACATTCAGCCATAATATCAAGGAATTTAGTCGACAGGGAGTTAGAATGAAGTTTCAAGGATCTTCAGGCCAAACCATATCGTTTAATTTGGTATATATATGCTTCACAAATGGAGGAATAAAGTTGGTGTCAACTCGTCATCAAGGTATGTCCGGTCCCCTGTCATTTTTGGGTTCTTTATCCCAATATATGGGAACTCATTTTATCCACTTTTAGCACTCAAATCAGTGCCAAAACTCGATAACCATGTTATAAGGCTATATACAGAGGTCTCAGCAGTGTAGGAGAGCAGCCTAGATGGTGCATTTTGATTGTTCATTATACCTTTAATATACATGATAACCTTGAATTCCTAAAGTATTTGAAGGTTAATGCATTACTCAACAGCATTCCCAGTTCATTTTGTCATTCCTTTTCACTGTATTCAAGACATTAGCACAGACATCCAAAAAAAACACTTCTGAAGGCTTAAGGTTGAATCCCTCATGGCGAAAAATGCCTTAAATATCTCAGCGATTTTGAATCTGTTGCGATTTTAGGGCCTACCCTAAATTCGCAAGAGATATACATTGTCCTGGTTAATGGGTATATCTGTGTCTGACATGTTTAATATCCCAAATTCGTAAGGATATAAAAGCTTAGCACAGCCTGCAGTGGGACTTTGATATTATATGATGTCCTTGTGATTTGGGGCACCAGGGATGCCATAAAACACAACTGACAAAATCGCAGAGATACTTCCCAGCAAATTGTCGTGATTCCTCGTCAACCTGTGTGAAGTGGCTCACACATGTCGCTAGATGGAACACGACGTCGCTATAGCACAAGATCACCAGGAATAGCAATGGTGGTTATCACATGGCCTCACCTCAGATGGCGAGGATGGTGATCACTCAGACTCACCAGGGATGGCGACGCAGGTGATCACTCACCTCGCTAGATGAAACACGCACCTCGTCATAGTGCATGTTCACCAGGGATGGCGAGGATCGTGATCACTCATCCTCACCATGGATGGCGACATGAGTGATCACTCATCCTCACCAGGGATGGCGACATGAGTGATCACTCACTTCGCTAGATGAGACGCACACCAAGTCATAACGCACATTCACCACAGATGGCAAGGATCGTGATCACTCACACTCACAGGGGATGGTCACTCAGGTGATCATTAATCTCGCTAGATGAAACGCACACCATGCCATAATGCACGTTAACCACGGTTGCCGAGGATCGTGATGACTCACACTCACCAGGGATGGCAAGGCGGTTGATCACTCACCTCGCTAGATGAAATGCGCACCACGTCATAGCGCAGGTTCACCATGGATGGCGAGAGTGGTGATCACTCAGACTCACCAGTCATGGCGATGCTGGTGATCACTCATCTTGTTAGATGAAAAGCTCATGATCATCGACATTGGTAATCATGCAGCCTCACATCTGCCAGATCAATGTATGTTTTGCCAGAGAAGGTATTGCCATATGTATCTTCCTTCTAACCACAGACAAGGTGTTCATGTAGATACTTCCTTATGTATTTTTCCTGTAACCAGAGAAAAGGTGTTTATGGATAGTTGCTTTTATTTTAGAGATACCTCTATCTAAATTCAATTGATATTTTCTCTATATAATCTTGTTTGATTCAACCCTGAGGTATTACATGGGAATCAGTGTGCAACAAAGCACATTTGATAAGTATGGGACTTATACTTCATGCCCACCCTTCCTAGATAGGCTACATGTTGAACAGTGGTGCTGTCTCAACAACTTTGGCAATGGTGGTGATAAGTTGCCATTCTGAGTGAGAGTGAGTGACAGATGATGCAATCCTCAGAGAGCATTGACTTGGAGTGACACAAATTCACGCATTGAGTGAGACAAAGGCTGGCAATGGTGGTGATAAGTTGCCATTCTGAGTGAGAGTGAGTGACAGATGATGCAATCCTCAGAAAGCATTGACATGGAGTGACACAAGTTCATGCATTGAGTGAGACCAATGTTGGCAATGGTAGTGATAAGTCGCCATTTTGTCTGAGAGTTGATGCCAGTGGCACGTGAGTGGTACATAATCACACAGTGAGTCAGATCCATGTTGGCGATCCTTGTGATAAGCCGCCATTCTGAGTGAGAGTTGACAGGCAGTGGCACATATTGACGGAGTGAGTGAGATCCATGTTGGCGATGGTGGTGATAAGCTGCCATTCTGAGTGAGAGCTGACTGGGAGTGGTACATAATCACACAGTGAGTCAGAATCATGTTGGCGATGCTTGTGATAAGCCGCCATTCTGAGTGAGAGTTGACAGGCCTGGGCACATATTGACGGAGTGAGTGAGATCCATGTTGGCGATGGTGGTGATAAGTCACCATGCTTTGTGAGGGATGACAAGGGGTGGCACATACTCACGCAGTGAGTGAGATCATGTTGGTGACTGTTGTGATAGATTGCCATGCCATGTGAGACTGACACACAGTGGCGAAAGATGACGCAGTGAGTTATCACTCAAAAAGGAGTCACCATTGATGACCAATCATGGCAACAGATAACGACAATTTGCTGGGTTGAGGCATTTTCGCCATGTGGAATTCGACCTTTAGATATGCCTCATTATAACCCTAAATCCGTTCTAAACTACCCAAGATACAAGTTAATATGCATTAACTTTTTTATGGCTGAAATATCAGACTTTTAAACCTACCTAACCCCCATGCAAAGAAATTAATTTTTCATGCTAATCTCAGCTGCTCATTGCGTTTGTATTGGCATTTCCATGTATAGATACACTTCTAACAATGATAGAGATGGGGGGTTTAGACTCAAATGTAGCTTTATATATTACCTTTGCCACCAGGGCATCAGTTTTACTCAAATAAATGCCATAAGGCACGGATTTAATGTAACAGACCATGTCACTCAGTCCCCTACCTCCAGGTAGACCTGCATGGCTCTATGGGGACCATTTTCGCGTTACTAAGTAGTACAGGTAAACCCTCTACACATTGCAGAAATGGTAACTCCCGATGAATTTTAGAATTCCCAAATGTCCAGAAAAAAATAAGTGCAAAGTACCGTATTGTGTTATACATACAAGGAGAAATTCCATAAGGTGACCATTCTTGTCATGCCAGTTGTTGACCTTCTCTTCTATAGTATTCAGTGAGTCTATTTTAGGATAGTTATCCCAGTGAAAGGTTGGTACAATTGGTCTATCCCTACCTGGTGTATAATAGAATCCGGTCAGATAAGGCGGACACCACCCTGGCTACAGGCCAAATCCCACTACTGTAATCACAGATATTTCTGCTTGTCTAAATTTTCGCTGTAACGTGACAAAAGGCTTATTTGCTTGAGTATAAATTCACTGACGAACAAAATACTTCCAATGCATAGGCTACTGGTAATAAAAAAATTTCTTAAACTAGAATACTTTTAACTTTAATTTTTCTAGGTATGAATGATACAAGTAATAGATGATGGCTTGTGATTGTGGGATGAACTATAATCAGCTTGTCTCAGACATTGTGTGGTGAGGTCGGGTAGGCCTATGGGGTGAGAAAGGGTGGAAATGGGGTCATAACCTTTGGGTTAATTAAGTGCAAAAATATTTGCTGAATACATAAATTCACTGACTTTTAATTTCCGTGAAATCCGCGAAAATTTGTATACAGTGAATTCAAATGTGATTACAGTAAGTGGAAAATGGGTCTAAAACGGCTGTGATTCTAGCTATCGTCAGCCTTGGAGTCTTGTCAAAAACAAAATTCACAAGGGTTCCCATGCCACCCCTACCTTTATCAAACCCCACTACTAGCCAATATTGGAAGGGAAATGTCTGTGAAATTCATCACTGTACTGAATAGTTGTTACTTTTAGTCACAAGTACAACATTCTTATGACTATAGTGTGTGGAACTTGGGTCCTGATTTATGAAAGGATAACACACCTCTTGTGATTTACTAGAGATTTTTGTTTTCCTCTAAATCACAGGGAATTTCCGTATATTACAGAGATTTCTGGCCTCTTGTGAGGAAAATATCAAAAGCTTTTGATGTATTCCACTCCTGAAATAACAACACTTTGGCAAGGATTCTTAGCCATTATAGGACTTCCTTAGACGATATTACCACCCCAATATCAGCTAAGTAACCACATATCCTATATTACAAGGATTTTCTAGCTATTTTCGCGTTGTGGGATTTGGCCCTACGATCCCGCCATTTAACAGTGTTCAGTAACACGAAGAAACACCCAGTATTACCTCTTTTCCACAAGCTAATTTGTAATTGTATAGAATCTCCACCAGTGGCCAAAGCCCACATGTACGCACCACTCAGTCAGTTCCAGTCCCTCTCTTGGATGTTTACTTCGGTGGTCTCTCAAAAATTACCTGAACATTCCTATCATTTTAGACATGCATATTTGTGGAAGCAGGATGTCGGTGTTAAATGAATGTTTAGGCCACAGAAAAGTTAAATTTCCGGTCACCCGACCGACCTCAGCCAAACAGATTTTTTTGAAGAAAATTGCAGATTTTTGAGGGATTTTCCACTTGTTTTTTTCAATTTTTATCAGTTTTTATCATTTTATTTGCTTTGTTATAAATTTGGAGATAGGGGGATATATTTTGCAATTTCCTTTTCATATGTCCAGAAATGAACCAACCATTATCTATCATAATGACCACTGGACAGCCACTGATGATGCGCTCAATTCAATGCAATAATGCCTCAGGTAAAAAAAAAAAAAAATGAATAAAAATCCGACCTACCGACCTCAACTTTTAGGACCAAGTTACCGTAAAATTTACAACTGTTTTTTTTTTTGGCCTTATGTATTAGAGGATAGTAAGATACGTATATGCAATAAAGCTACAGGAGCCAATATTAAAGTTGGCATATCCTTGTGCCATGGTTATATTGATAGAATAACTGCTTGACCAAAGTGCCTAAAAATTAAGTCTCACAACACAATACACTTCATAGGAAAGCCGTCGCTATACCTGCTCAGCTCAGTACCACGTGCTGGCTAGTCAGACAGGCTTTGAGTAGTGTTTAGTACACCTTGAAAACCATGACTGGCCATTCATTCAAAGGCTCCCTCTATAGAAAATGAGACATAGCCGATTTATTACGAGGACAGGGATAAATACAGGCCATGGGTTTTCCTTGTTTTGGAGAGTGATTGATAAGAAACCCAAATTTGATACAGTGATAGCGGACATGCCAACTTTAAAAGCACGAGGCGGGAACAGCACATGAATCTTGACTGAGAAATGTGTAAATGTGCAAGATAAGTTGGACTCGAGTTAGGTTTAACACGTCTTTATATTACTTTGCAAGAAACCATTGCAGGTGGAATCCCACATGACGATTTGGGGCTCCAATATCTGGGCTCCAATATCTCTAGGAGTTTGTGTTGTATGGCCCTTGCTTAGGCCAGAAACTCAAGAATTACTACAAACTGGACCATAATCGTCTGTAGGTCGAATCCCACATGGCGATTTAGGGCTCAAATATCTCTGCGATTTTGTCCCTTGGGATTTTGGGGTCTTCCTGGGCTCTTAGATCGCAAGGATTGTTCAACTCATACCGAATCCAACAGTGAATTGAGACCAATTAAGCAGTTATCCTTGCGATAAAGGGGCTCAGGTAGGCCCCAAGAGTGCAAGGGACAAAATCTCAGAGATATTTGAGCCGTAAATCGCCATGTGGGATTTGACCTTGTGGGATTTACAATGAGTTGAACAATCCTTGTGTTTTATGGCCTCAACAAAGGCCATAGACAGCAAAGACCACAACAGACGAAATCGCAGAGATGGTGGAGTCCTAAATCGTCATGTGGCATTCGACCTACACGTACGCTTTTCAACTCTGAGATTGGTATGGACGGATTGGCCCTGAGGTGATGCAATATACCACCTCACGGATGGCCCTGCTACTCTACATATATAGTTCAAGTACCTAATCACGTGCATAACGTTTTTGCCACCACAACGCCACCCTGTAGGCTCACGGAAACCTATAGGGCTCAGTATGGAGGCCTAGTGAGTCCACTATTGCTAGATATGTCACCTGGCGAGATAAGCACTGATAAGAACCAGCATGATGGGTACCAGGTGTTACATAATGTACCCAAAAGATTCTGCACTGAATCCAGGGAATGATCTGATTGGTTGATAATGTATCCCGGGTCAACCCTATAGCCGTGATTATTTACCTTTGAATTATATGCATCCTGTCATGGGGTGTGCACACCAAATTGCCAACTGCGTGCTTCTTATATTTTGATAAGGCCGAGGTATGGTCAAGTGGTTATTGCTGGCCCGCTGCAGGCCAACTGCATGTGGGGCGTGCTTTTTCAGGCTGTTTAAGGATTGGTGTCATGGAGATAGCTGTAACTGCCCCTGCAAGACTCCCTACCACCTGGATCTGTTAGGTGTATAGCCTTGGGTGGAGCTTTCCTCTACATACCTCCGTGAGTGGTGATTGTCAGGCATGGATGGGATGTGCCAATATTTCTCTTACCTATAGTAATAGGCACCAAGTATCCTAAAGGGTTATGTGTGTAATGTAGAGTGCTGCAGACAGTACCTATAGTGATAGGCACCAAGTATCCTAAAGGGTTATGTGTGTAATGTAGAGTGCTGCAGACAGTACCTATAGATAGGCACCAAGTATCCTAAAGGGTTATGTGTGTAATGTAGAGTGTTGCAGACAGTACCTATAGTGATAGGCACCAAGTATCCTAAAGGGTTATGTGTGTAATGTAGAGTGCTGCAGACAGTACCTATAGTGATAGGCACCAAGTATCCTAAAGGGTTATGTGTGTAATGTAGAGTGTTGCAGACAGTACCTATAGTGATAGGCACCAAGTATCCTAAAGGGTTATGTGTGTAATGTAGAGTGTTGCAGACAGCACCTATAGTGATAGGCACCAAGTATCCTAAAGGGTTATGTGTGTAATGTAGAGTGCTGCAGACAGTGGTCTCTATGTGTGTGTTTGGGGAGAGGGAATATACACATGTACAAAGAAAACACATCTCTTATTCGACTGTGGCCATGACAGCTGCTACAGTATATTGTATGTATGTCTAGTCATATTGATATCTTCCTCGTATCCTGTTTGTTTACTCAATTTATTGCGAATACACAATTCTCGCTGCAGACCAGGCCTACGTGTATTTGCTGATTTGGGATGGCTCAGGTAAGTGTTTGCATATTTGCCAAACTTATATCGATTATTATGTAATGAATAATACACTCTAACCTTTTTGATGATCGCCTGTTCAAAAGTTACCACAAATGATATCAGCCAAGAAAAATTCGCCACATTTTCAGACAGTCTCAACTGTATGGCGATGTGAAGGCAATGGTTTGTCCCAAACTTAGAACTGATATTTGATAGATTTGATAATGTTATCTGGACAATAGAGTACCGTAGGTGAAATGACCATACCTGCAATACTGGGATTATAGAGTTTATGTGCATCAAAAGATACATTGGTTAATTGGACTAATATAGGTGTGCAGCTGGTCTCTGCATCACAGGAGGGTAATTTCACATTCAACACGTCCACCTTCAGACAATTGCCTTAAGCCTCACACCCACAATGATCGGGACCACCCGCGTGTGCCGCATACCATCTGGCCAGCATTTATACATCTTTATTAGAGAGACCAATTTATTCTGATTCTAACGGAGAATTTCACAGGTGTGGGTGAGAGGTGGGAGCTGTGTGAACTTAGTTAATACATCAAAGGTTAAAAATCAGCAGGCGCGACACCTGGTTTACCAGAGAGTAATCACCACTGGTGGCCACTTCAGCAGCCGCTGACGCTGGGGGCTCAATGAAGCATTTAATTGCCAAGAAATTATCGAATCAATAAAATCTATAAGGTCAGGCGGCGTGTTGCCATAGGCACATGGGTGTATCATTTGATGGTCCGCCTCCTCACATTAAATGCAATGCCAGATGGAATAATTGCTATCAATTGATATTTTGTGTAATAGAGGGATGCTCACTTTACAATAGAATGCATTGCACATCAGAGTCATTTAATTGAGCATGCCTTGTGCCTGCCTTTGTGTTGTTACGTAAACAGAGTCACTGTGTGGCTAGGCCAGCACGTAATTGATGTAATCTTTTTAATTATTTACCATATCTTGTGTAATATGGTGTATGAACACGTACCTGTATACATGTTTTGATTGGGTAGCATCAGGTATCTTGGTCTTATCCAGACCAGTGATCACTTTCCATAATGAAAATGCATCACTATACCTACAGCTACATGTTTACGTTATGCGATACTGACGCACATTGTGAGTGTGGTGTGATCCTTATGAATAATGAATGCATCATCTGGTGTCTCATATAGATGTTGACACACTCCATATAGTTGATGAAGCATGCTTAATGTCACATTGGTGTAATTTTAGTTTAAGTGTGAAGTATGCTGGCACTGACTGCCTGCAGTAAGCAGTCTTCACATTCTTATTGTTGGTTGGCAGATTTCACTTAACACCATCTGGAGCAGCCTCGCCTCCAGCTGTAGTTGAGACCGGTCAGGTACTGGAGACAAGCTGTCACACTTGTCATACACCTAGACACTGGAGACGTTTGATGCATATTATACTAGGCGTAGTAGGGGGCTCGACAAGCACACTAGATGTTTTCAATACAAATGGCCTTGTCCCTCAAACCGGGGTATCGACCCATCGATTACCAGATCGAGGCGGAGTTAGCTAGACAAACAGTCCTTAGCTTTAGCTTGGACAGGACAATGTCATCTATTACCGCCATGTGTGGTGTGTGGGTATTATTATTATGAGAAGACACAAGTGTGTGAGGTATAGAAGCCACCCCGGGGTTATACAGTAGTATTTGGACATTATTCTATGTTCTACCTGCATTATTCATGGATTTTGTGGTAATCGCCACTTGCTGACCATTGCTGCCCCTGGCCTTGACATCTAATAAGGTCCCTTTATTATATGTGGCCTGCACCGAGGGCACTACAGGGTAACAATGGGCGGGAGGCATGTGGCGGAGGTAGGCAGATGGAGGGATGGGGAGAGTAACAGTAGTATTGAAGACAATGGAAAGGGGCGCACAATGCACACAATGGCCACCAGAGGGCAGGCAAGTCCTACATGACTGTATGACTGAGTCACTCACCTCAAACCCCAACCCCTCCCATGGAACCTCTGAACCCTACCTGCAGCCTACCTGTCTAATAGGCCAGCCCTGATCAAAGCCCCACTGTTTGGTACACTGAACTCCTGCCTGGCTGCCTGCCTCCATTCAAGGCCTCCCGGCGCCCCCCACCTCCCGAGCCACTCACATGTAGGCATGGAGCAGCTCAACTTGGCCTAATTCCCAAAGTGGTGTTCATATCATAGTCGATGGAAGTTACCGGCGGGCGTAGGGAAGAGGCGCGACTAGGGATTTATTGCTCTGCCATACTTCTTGCCTCAAGTCCATCAATAGTTGGTTGCCACCTTGGCCACCTTTATTATAACACGTTTATACCACACCTGTAGGTGTGTGAGGTTGGGGTACAGGTAAAGGTGTGCGTGCACGTGTGTGGCGGATGTTGTGTGTGTGTGTGTGTGTGACATGTATATAGGTTATATCAAACCCTAGGTACATCACCTACACCCACAATAACCCATGTATCCACACTTGTATCATTACCACAACCCCACCACGCCATCTTCCCATGAAACCCGACCTACCAGGGGAGCCGCACACATTCAGACCTGTCCAGATTAAATCAGGCAATCCCTGGATCTCAGCACGGCAATGGACAGTGATCTACACTGAGGATCAACGCGGTTCTGTTCACGATGTGCTATAATTGCAGGCCTCGTGGGATCCAAATGAAGGGTTTCGGAACCGGGTGGGTTCCCTTGACGTATGGGTATACAGACATGACGTACAGGTAGGTAGCTGATAGAGTTCTCCTGTCAACACCTCTTAATATCCCACCAGTTTATTCGGATAACCCCGCCCTGATGATATCAGCCAATTGCACCATGTGGTATTCATATTTACATTACTTATAGATATTGGTATGTGTTGAAAAGAATAAATGAGTTTGGTTCCCAAACGTAATAAACACCATTTTGGAAAAAATGGCGTTAAGATGAGAAAACAAAAGCTTAGGGTAAGCGAAAAAAGTGTTGCAAAATCATTTTCTCCAAGACAGTCACCATTTGGCACCTAGGGACCACCCTAAATCCCATTTTTTTCCCAAACGCAATAAATCCGACACCTGTTTTGTTCCAAAACACAATAAATCCACTCAGCCAGATATTGTCATGACATGTTCTTTTCATTAGTACGCTGATTTCTATGGAATTAATGATTTACTAATTTCATATCACTATGTTTTGTAAGTTTTATATCCTTATTCCTAATAAAAACCAACTTTGCTGGTGAGGAGAGTGGTATATAGATGTGAAAACCATATTGATGGATTTATTGCATTTTGGAACAAAACAGTGTGGATTTATTGCATTTTTTAACAAAACAGGATTTATTGCATTTTGCAAAGAAATAAATGATAAATCAGCATTTTTCTGTAAAAGAACCATCAGTGTAAAAAAAGTACTTGTAAATATTTCATTTATGTCCAACTAAATAAGAAAAGTAAAATATAGAAAAGAAAACCAACTTTTGTGGTCATTATATGGATGCAAATCAGTGTCATGTTGGATTTATTGTGTTTTGGAACAAAACGATTTGGGATTTATTGCATTTTGGAAAGAAATGGGATTAAATCACTGAATATATCTGTGAAGGAAGACTCAAGGGTTTCAAAACAAAATGTGAAGGTGTTTTATTCATAGTCTATTAGATATTGGAACTCACAAAAAATGACCATCCCCTCTTGAATTTTTTGGAATGATAAATGTCTCATTATCAAACACCAAAAATGGATTTGTTGCGTTTTGGAACCAACCTCTTCAAATGTATTTACTGAAGTATTTCTCTATAAGCGGCTTCATTTGAAACCTAAAGCAATCACATATAACTCATATTCTTGTTTCAAAGAAAAAGTATTTCGAAAAGAATCCACTGAGGTATTTGGTTTAGTGATATTAAGGTTTTCGTGCACCAGTATACTGGTTGTGATCCTTGCATCCTCATGTATACATGAGGATGCAAGGATCACAACTTGAGTAATGGAAGGAATAGAGCATGGATACTTTATCATCCCCTTTGTAATGGATGTTAAATATCCGTGCTGAACCCATGTATTTATTACCACGTCCAATACATATCTCTGTTCTGTCCAGCACGTCTTGCTATCTCACCCTTCCATTGAGAGGAACACAACCTGTTCCTTTGGGACGCTTCCCCTCCCTATGTGAACTATGGGAAATCCATATAGCCAAAGGGGTGAATGGGAAAGTGGAAGTTCAATATTTCCACAAGGTAAACATCAGATAATAACACTTCCTTTACTCAAGGTGTTACGCCTAAGGTAGACCTACCTGAGGCTGTGTTCATAGATCTACACATAATAACGTTCAATAGCCATCGGGAAGGGACGGCCATTATGCATACTTTGCTGGAGGATCGAATTATGCTGGGGGACTTGAGATGATGTTGGTTTTAAGGTGAAAACTGTTTGCACATTCTCAATATCATAAATGGGTAGAAGTGTGGAAGGCACGCACTCAACCCCGAGACGATCCTGGGTTATGTCAACAAGAATATGCTGCATGAAAGCCATGTTATATGGTATATAAAGGACGTCACCAAGTTCTACAAAGGCACCCCCCCCCCCGGGAGGTTTCAGATGGTGGACAGGGTTCCACAGAATGGTTCAAAAATTAGTTCTCTCCTGTATTCCACACTAACGACGCGTAGGGTTCTAGGGGATCAACCTAGTGCGCTACATTCACCTTTTGTTGCTGCTACCTGAATTGTGTTATCAATGGATGAACAGCTTCAGTTCTAGTTTTATATAATATACGCACTTTCTATGTGACCTATAGGATCTAGGATAGAATGGGGTGGTGGTCTGTGATAATGAAATCGTCTATGATTTTTCATAGAGACATGCGCTCTGACATACGGGACGTTAACTTGATGAGATGGACCGCACTCAGCGCAGTGAAGAGGTACTTTCTCCCTGAGCAGTGTGCGTGCAGCCCCACCCCACCTCCACCCACCCCCCACCCACCCCCCTACGGGTCAGTCTGCACTTGGGCTGCTTCCAGGTCAGACTTTCATGACAAGAAAATTGCCACACTTCACCTCTTCCAAAAGGCAAATACTACAAGCTTCTACCATACCTTTTCTACATACTCAGATTGTTGTGTGTTTTTTCATGTCAGTTACTAAGCACGCATGCTTGCAGCCTGATCCTTTTGTTCCGGGAGAGGTCGTCGAGAACGGTCTTTGCAGGTGTTTTCTTTGATCCGCAGATCTTTGGCATGCTTAAAATGTAGGCTTGTGAAGTGCACTTCTTTAATAGTTAATACTGTGATGTCCTAAGCAGGACCCTACTGATTAGGGCGGTACCTGGAGTCTAGGTCAGTGCCAGGTGGGCTGGGCTGGGCGTGCTGAAACAAAGATGGAAACCTGAGCTACAGCAGTGAGCAAAACTGATATGGAATCTCATGTAGAAACCCAGCTGCTTCCTTCTAATATTAGGCCCACAGAGTACCAAAGTCATGTGTCACGAAAGATGAATTTATGCAAGGTATTACATATAACAGAGAAGATTTACGAACAAGTTTCAGTTCACATTTACTCTTCTAAATGTTTCACCCCACACCGTGACTACTCAATAACATGAAATATTATCTATCATCGCAAAACCAATGTAGTAATAAGTCATGTGAGGTTGACTTGTTATGACCTTTCAGATTCGAAAAGCTGTCAATAAAGTAGCCTTACTGGATGCAGCCAGACAGCAATAGTACATTAAGGGATGAGTGCAATTTATGTTGCCACAGGAGTTTAAAACACCCGGTTTGAATATGCTTGATGTCGGGAACAGTAAAATAAGGTATGTCTTGTTTATATACCACAAGTGGTCATAAACTGCAATTTGGAACAAATTAGCCTACCAGTGTCAATAATATACAACCGACCAAGGTAGCAATAGGTGTCTTAACACACCTGAAAGGTACCCGAGAAACTATTTGGCCGTGCAGGAAATTTAGGAATGGTCGTTTCATAAGTCTGAAGCCGTAGTATTGAATTAATTATTTCGGACTATCAAATAGAATTATTTGCTATCATATACAGTTCAGTTATATACACTGTGATATATCAGTATGCCTAGAGGTATTCCATTACTGATAGCATGAGCAGAGCTCACGGAAAGGCGTCTGAAATGCCACCCACTGATAACAAGTACGGGAAATACTGCTACTGCAGATCTGTAAGAGACATTGATATGGCCTTTGATAAGAGGACAGCTTTACCCCAGGACTGCATTGATAGGATGATCCAAATAAAGACGTCCAGGGACACGTCACGTATCACCAGATTGTTATCAGCTTTTGTCAAGACTATAAACCATGTTCTATCTGTGAAATCTTACCAATAAAGAAAGGTACTGAGAACTTTTAATGGTGCACTACCATGGTCTCTATCCCAGCAACTTATCTCAGCCAAAGAAACTGCCAGCAATGCGAACCTGTGGTAAAAATAGGCTAACCTGGGTGTGTGCAGGCAGGTGGAAAGGAGGTGAGGACAGGAGAGGCCGGGGAATGTGTAGTCAGGTTTGTGACTCAGGGTTATGTATACTATCTGACTTCTTTTTAATCTAAGGTCTTCAAAGTTTATTCAGTGTGACAGTTGGACCAACCAATGCATGTCAAGTGCTATACTTCCTCAGGGGCTTTTGGTATAATTTTCCTGATAATCACTACTGACCACTTGCACAGGTACATCGGTAAATACCAGTAATGGGGGTGTTAACCTCGGGTGGAGGCCCACTGTGTACCCCACTGACCACCAGGAGGATCACCAAAATGACCACTTAGGCCTGATGGAACACAGGAAAGAGGCGTTTAGGACGATATGTTTTATGGATCTGTCCAGCACGCTATCTCCTTAGACACACAGAGACCACTAGTACCACCTATTGTCTACATGATTATATGATCCAAGTGGTCACATGATGTATAGCCTGTCGGTGGTCAGGTTTCCCTGGCCTGTCCCCATACCTTTGAGACCCCATCCAGCACGCCATGGGGGATCCAAGGGCTCCACCCAACCACCTACCACGCATACCTCCTGTTGAATTATTGGGTCCCTGTCCACCTGGAGCTACGTGTTTACACCTAAGTATTTAAGCTGTAGAAGCTGGATGCTTTATCTCCACTCTAAGGTGTACAGCTGTCAACACTCCCATCCCCTTCTTACAGTCATCTTTCTCCTCTCACATCCCTCAATGTTAGACAATCCTGCTTGTAGCCATCGTCCTATTCTGAGGTACTACAATGTACCCACGTTTGGTTAACCCAGCTTACCCATATGTAAAATACTTGGATAGAAGGTATCAATGCAGATCTGTACTATATAACTGTAGTTAGTGTGAAAAGGGAGAAAAAAGCTATTCACCCTTCAACCTTAATCTTTACAGGTGACCACTCCTTGGTTTAGCTTCCCTGCCCTGCCCAGACTTACCCTTCTGGAGAAGAGATTTGGAGGAGCATCAGTGGTCACTTGACCAGGCTTGGTCCACAATGGGATGCAGTGGTTTCAAGAAGATTGCCTACCGAACAGGGCTTACTAATGGTGGGTGTCAAGAGCATCAAGTCCGCCTGAGTGCAGGCTGTAGGGGCTAAGCCAGACGCTACTCCAGGGTGGGATGGGTTGTGATTGTTCCTACCAATGCAGCTTTTGGGGATGTATATAGTAGTGACAAACACTTTAAATTGTCAACTTAAAATGTTGTAAGCAGATTATATAACCACACTTAAGGTCTCGGAGTTAAGGTCTCACAAATGTATTAAGAAAAATCTTGAAACATCGAGCTTCTGACAGTCAGATCCAAGAATGTCGAGGGATCTGGAGGTTTTGTAAACTTGGTAGTAACGCGTAAATGATAGCCATTGGTCTAATTTTATTTTGGGTAAAAGCCTGCAGGGGTGTCTGGCTTGTGTAAACCTAAAGAGACCTGAACCTGAATGGGATCTATATGCATAAGTTCGCTTGAATAGCACTTATAGCAGTGTCAAAAGAAAGGCTCGTTTTATGAGACATCTATCTGTTTGTGTAGTTATATATCGTTCTCAGAACCGACTTGAACAGTTCTCTAAATAAAACTTACTACTGTGGACACCACATCTTAAATGGGGACTCGAGCTGTGATTCAATGTCAGTGCATCCAGATCGGACACAGTGGTATAATAACACGGTACGTCCATGAAACTCACCGAGCAAAATCTTATAAAGCCTTCTGTCCACATGGCGATAAAATTTGGGGCCGACAAAATTGTCGACGACAAAAACGCTTTTATCTCAAGTTGAATACGAGAGCCCCATAGGTTTAACCAAGAACCTCCGTATCACACCCCCCAGTGTGATAACCCTTCCCCGTATCACACTGCAAGGGAAAACATCCAAAATGTTCTAATGTTTGATGATAAAATAATTGCCTTGTGTGATAACCCTCATTGCTGACCAATTCTCGTGCACCTTTGTCTATTTATCGTCCATTCCCGATGATAAAACAAATTTTGTCGTCCATTCCCGACGACAATATCTATAACACTATAAAAGCTCGATTCAGCAAGTTGGGAACCTGAGTGTTTCCCAGGTTTGGAGGCAGCTGTGCATGTAAAATGCCTTCATTCAAAGGACATTTTTGCATATGCTGCAGAAGACAAGTCTTGTGTATGATTCTATCTCAAAAATCCTAACAGAATATGAAAATAGAATCATTTGCTATGCATTATTCCCTCATAATACATGTCAGACTAGATAAAATGCCCTCTGTAGGTCCCATACAGGCTGGAAAAGTACCATGTTCGTAAATGTCTTCATCATTTTCAAGATAAGAATATCTGAAGACTTGAACAATGTGAACAGGTCCATATGGTGCAAACCCTTTTTGTTTCTATTAAATTCCATCATCAATTGTTGTTTTGACCCGATGATTCATTGAAAACCATATATTAAAATGCTATTTGAACCCCATATAAGGCATGTGAGGCCTATTATGATGCATTATTATGATGGTTAGAATATTTCTTCATATATAGGGCCAAACTTTGAAAAACAGCAACTTTTTTAAAACTAATGATTTTTAAATTTATAATCTGTACTTCAGTGGTAAACTGTGCACAATATCAATGTTATACCATCTACCTTAGCCTGAAGCAATGAGTTTCATCCTTCATTTGCTGCAAATATTGTGTAAATCGGATAATTTTTGGCTAAACTACAGCATTTCTTCGCGGAAATTCAGGAAAAACTAAGTTTTAGGTTCCCAACTTGCTGCATCGAGCTATAACATGTTTAAATTTTTGTCGTCGGGAATGGGCGACAAAAGTGGTTTTATCGACGGGAAATTTTGTTAGTACCAATTATGTCGCCCTGTGGACACACGGCTTAAGAGAATACACTTTCCATTCTCATTGTATAGCCGAGAAAAGTGATGGTTTCACCAGTCCATCTCTAAAGAGTTTTCGTCTTCTCTTTCATCTGCTATCCTCTCTCCATTTTCTCTCAGCATTGATTAGATTATGTATCCTCTATTTTGCATTTTCCTTTTTATTGTATACACTATCACCTTTGATGATCATGTCACCCTAATCATCGATGCTGGATAACTGTTTTACTCTCTCTGACTGTCTCTCCCTCTAACTCACCATTCAGTATATTTTTTTGCAATAGGGGGAATTGTCAGTAGGTTTTACATAGTTTCGTTGATAAAATAATCATGATGTGAACGATTTAGGATTGGACCTACACACACAATATGTAGAGTCGCTAGGGTTTTCTCATTGAATAGCATGAAATTAACGAATCAAAATCTGTCAACTTTAACTTGTCAGCCCTGGCACTAGACTCGGGCACTAGTCTCGAAAGCAGAGGTCGAGACTGGGATGAAGCAGTCTATTCCTACTCTCTAAGCGTATCCTGAACCACTGATCATTGTATATGTATGGAGACAAGAGGGTAATAAATATGTACTTCACACTTTTTGGAAATCAAATAACATCTGATACAGATCTATATAGCACCATTCAAGTGTTTGTTCTTGACACCTCTACCAAAATCAGAGACTAGCCCCTTATCATACACAGAAAAAAAAATCCAAATTAGTAAATACTGATTTAACTTAGACAAAACCACTGGGTAGTACGGAGACCCTAATAGGACATACTAAAAAGATTTTGTTCATGCAAAATATATTCCTAGGTATACAGGAACATTCTTGCGGAAACAGGAACATTCCTGCAGAAACAGGAACATTCCTGCAGAAACAGGAACATACTAAAAAAATATTTTTTCATGCAAAATATATTCCTGCATGTACAGGAGAATTCTTTGGGCAAAGTAGCATTCTTAAACTTTGAGAGTTCAAAACAGGTAAAAAATATTTTTTCCCAGTAACAACTATTCTTGTGGGTAGAGAAATACTTTTGCGGGTACAGAAAATATTCCTGCAGGTACAGAAACGATTCTTGCGGGTACAGAAACATTCATGTTGGGGCTTGGGGAGTTTATCATCATTCAGAACACAAGAACAGTTTAGTATCCGCAAGAATTTTTTAGTATTTGCAAGAATTGTTCAGTACCCACAAGAATTGTTTCTGTACCTGCAAGAACTGTTCAGTACCCGCAAGAATTGTTTTTGTTCAGTACCCGCAAGAATTGTTTCTGTACCCGCAAGAATTGTTCAGTCCCGCAAGAATTGTTTCTCTACCCACAAGAATTGTTCAGTACCCGCAAGAATATTTTTTCTGGTGAAAAAATTATTTTTGCTATGTCCTATTAGGGGCTCCGTAGGTTAGGCAAAATACTAGTTGTATTCACTAACCTATTCAGGCAAGCTGGCTTGATTTAGCCAAGTGAGAAAAGCACTTTTTGCCTAGGGCTTAGTAGTTTTATCTAAGGGTTAGTAGATTTCTTCACACCAGGTGGCAGTCTGGTTTGCATGAGGACTTTTTTGGGAAGTGTCTATCATGGAAAGGCCTAAAAATGTGAAATTAATGGCACTTCTAATGACTATTGACATGATAAAGCCTTCACCATTCAACCTGGTATAGAACTTAGCAGAATACAGCCTATAGCTTTATTATGTCATTGATGGAGCAAGGAAGAAGAATGGTTCAAACTTTTTCTCTGGAAATTCAATTTTATCATATATCCACATCTATGGCCCTATAGGTCGAATCCCACATGGCAAAAAATGCCTCAAACATCACTGCGATTTTGTTGTAGTTTTGGGGTCTATCCCAAATTTGCAAGGGATATGACTGCAATAGAGTACATAGAACACAAGGATACTGTTAGGCTTTATTGTGAAGAATTTGTGATTTATTGTCCTGGTTAATGGGTATATCTGTGTCTGACATGTTTAATATCCTAAAATTGCAAGGCTATAAAACCTTAGCACAGTCTACAGTGTGACTTTGATAATGCACAATGCTCTTAGCACTCCTTCTCATTTAGGACACCAGAAAGACCACAACTAACAAAATCGCAGAGATATTTGAGGCATTTTTCGCCATGTGGGATTCGACCCAAAGAGTCAAACCCAGAAAAACTAAGTTCAGGGGTTGCAAATGAAAATGATTTGAGGCATTAAACTTGCTTCTCAAATGGAGTGGCTCAGTTCTGGATGTCTTAATCCTATCATTTGAATCAAAATAAAAGAATGGGTATTATGGGTATTGCAATAGTCCATGTAGTTAGTGAAAAAGTCTAAGGCAAGTAAGGAAGAATGCCCAACTTGCCTAATTTCTCCTAAGGGTTAGGCTTAAACTCCCACGAAAATCTAAGTGGTTTGGCGACGTGCAAACTCCCAACTTGCCTTAGCAATTCCAACAAATGTTAGGCGAACAGCCTAAGATATTTAGAATCTTTTATTGTGTGTAATCCCTTAATTAATGGTAATTAGTTGATGTGTATTCTGCAGCCTGCCTCCCTGCTTTGATCTCTGGCCTTATCTACTAGTTACCACTCTCCAGTCAAAATCTGGTATGCATCTACAGTGGTGCTAGGAGAGTGTGTAACAGTCCCGATGCGGTTACGGTCCACGATACTACTCCTTCCTAAACTATAGTTATAACATCTGGGCAAGTGACATAGACTACCCTGGCACAGACCCTTCATTTTGACGAATTTAGATGGTCCAGGCACTGGCCCTACCTGATGAACCTAGAGTGACTGTGCTTGAAACTGTTAACCTAGGAACATAAGCTAAATCTGAAAGAGTGTTCCTTGTTTATTTCATGCTGTTAACTTTGAAGACCTCATTTTTTTTCAGTGTATATGCTTGAAACTGTTAACCTAGGAACATAAGCTAAATCTGAAAGAGTGTTCCTTGTTTATTTCATGCTGTTAACTTTGAAGACCCCATTTTTTTCAGTGTATAATATGAAGCTAAGGAATTCGGTCAGCCGACCTCTAACCCTGAATATTGGAAGGGGTGGGGGTGTAGGTGTACGCAGGGTCCCTAGAGGTGGATGTTTTGACGACTGACAGCCAGAGCCCCTGTCACAGATAGCATCTACCTGGCTGTCACCTACATCACCTCCTGCCTGTGAGGGCACACCATGAGTAGCCATCACCAAGATAGCAGGGGGTGGGATGACAGGGCAGGGAGGGGGACACTCACACTGTGAGGACATTAACCAAGGTGGATCCCAGTCTGCTCATCCTTTTGACAAGGTCCAGCGGGAAGCCTGACAGCTAAGGCCTCAACTGCCCTCTATAGTATTTCAGTTCCATACCCGCAGGTTCTATAGCAGTTCACTATTACTGAGAGGTATTAAGGACATGGGCATTTTTTACATTTAGAAAAGATTTTCTCTTAATTAGAAATGTGTGTTTACAACGTCTTTTATCTGAATGTGTAAAAACGAGCAATGCTCTTTGAATCTGAGGTGATACCAGAAGCCTAAACTAAATCTGATATACCCTGTGAGTGTGGTAACCACATTTCATGGCCATTATCAGGTGAACCCAGACAAAACCTAGCCATACACTGTTCCGTGTCAGCAAACTGAGCACATCTTGATGTGCCCACCTCCTAGGCTTGCCACATGAATGGTTCTTGATTGTTGCCCACCCCTACAATTGGGGCCTCTCTGTGTGCTCTGGATGCTGTGTCCATTTACCTGTGTGTGCACATCAAGCATTGTCCGCCCATGGTCAATGGGCAGCTATACGATAGGCTGACAGACGCCTGACAGATGGATTGTAGTGTTGTAGTATCAGTCACAGAGGATCGGGTAGCTGACAGCTTTATGTGCCGCAGGGCTCCATACTGGTACTTATTAAGTTGTAGTATTTCACTGTTGTTAAACGCTCTAATCCATCTTACCAAAGACATACAAATACCTTGTATTGAAAGCTGATCAACTAAAAATTAGCAAATTAGGCTATGGACCTTTTAATGCTGCCGTCCAGGGTCATAGTTTTATCTAATTCCAAAGTCCTTTCCCTGGGGGCCTCCCTAGCCCAATTAAAAGGGTATTATTTCTCCTCTTTCCTGTCCTCTCAGGATGTGTGTGGTCCACATATGCGCAGGCTTGGACACATTCCCCTGTGAAATTGTGTAATGTAGTTCTCGCCATGAATACGACATTAGCTGTCGAAATGGCTTAAAACATCTATACTCACTCACTCACTCCTTTCCCTGGGGGCTATTTCAATACAACCTACCAGTTATAGAGCCTCTCAACAGTCGCTGTTAGGGTGCATGTTCGTGTGGGGTGATCGCATCACCCCCAGAATACCTACCTCTACCTTCCTCGTATAATTGAGGATGGTAGAATTTAGGGCCATTTACCTATCTGCTGCACTGAAAGGTGCAATCCCTCACGATTGCACACTGACTTGCCAATACCCCAAAAGCTGTACCACAGGAAGAAGGTGTTGAGCCTGTCTATGATCCCAGCTAGAGATGATGGTACATTGCATTGAAAAAAAAACCTCCATTGATGATACGTTTATTGGGTTATATAAGTGTCTTTCCAACACATTATTGACAAGACGTAATTAGATAAATGTGTGCACGTAAATTACATGCTAGACTTATAATCTTGAGTCTGTGCACCAGATGGTCGTCCCACTTCTTAGGTTAAATACTACCGTAATACCTCGCGTATAAGACGCGCCTTATACACGAGGATGGACCTCTGGTGCGCCTTATAGAAGCAGAATATTTTAGGGAAAGTTTTTCACAAAAATGTTACCAATATTCCTATGAACATACACAGTGCCAAGAAAGGATAGGGGAAGCCATGAGATGGCCATAGATCTTTGAATTTCGAAAATCCATTGATTAGAACAGAAGTTATGATATCTTTTTTTTTCTCTCTAACATCTGGGTGTGCCTTATATGCGAGGTGCGCCTTATACGCGAGGTATTACGGTAGTACACATGCTTTTAAAAATTTCTGAAATACCTTCTTTTTCACTTTCAATTAGACTTAAGTGCTCTCTGCTGTTAGGATAACTGTCGAGTGTCGTACTCAGATTGCCTGTACCTAACTAGGATGTAACATACTGTGCCATTAAAGGACGTGGAGTTTAAACTTGTGAGAATGTCTTTCTTTCATAAGGATTTTTAGGGTGGGCCTGTTCTATATATAGATATATCTATATATAGAGAAGGCACACCCTTATTGGTGTTGGGG
Source organism: Acholoe squamosa (assembly GCA_949317995.1). Classification (NCBI taxonomy): domain Eukaryota; kingdom Metazoa; phylum Annelida; class Polychaeta; order Phyllodocida; family Polynoidae; genus Acholoe; species Acholoe squamosa. Next base: position 56,745,418 of record OX439042.1, read on the forward strand.
TGGGTAGAATGGTCTGAAATGGAAGATTGCTTCTGCTCAGAAAAAAAGCTATGTAGAGGTAAATCATCTCTACAATCTAACTGTCATCTAATGCTTGACATAGATGTCCTTCCTATTCTGTTTTTTTTTTAAATATTTATGAAAGAGGTGTTTTCAGGAGGTTAAAATCAAAGACTAAATTGATTCTCTGTATGGCCCTAGATTGCCTGCAGAGGTTTCCTGCCCGGGGGGGGGGGCACTCCCTATATGTTCAATAGTAACCATGTCCGTACATGGCCCTTGACTTGGTACCCCTTTTAGCAGGGGAAATTTAACCAAAATATACCCCTTTTGATAGGAATCAGCAAAAATGTACCGCTTTCCTGGCCATGTTTTGAGATTTTATCAGAAAAAGATACCCCTTTCCCAGCCAAAAATGTCAGAATTTCCTGGAAAAAATACCCCTTTCCCGGCCATATTATGAGGATTTGCCTGAAAAAAAGTTGAGATTTTAAGGAAAAAATATACCTTTTGATATCAAACTCTAACTTTGGTTCTAATTGGAATATTTGCAAAATTCTTTTGCCATTGAAAAGTCCTATAAAAAATGATCTCCTTTTTGCCCAAATTAGGCACAAAAGGACCCCTTACAACGGGTCCAGGTAAGTCTGCCCCTAGGGTCCAAAAAGTACCCCCTTTCCTGCTCATTTGTGTGCAGACATGGTTTCCACATATCGACAAGTGCCCCCCAGGGGTTTCCTGCCTGCATGGTCCTGAGCTACACCCCCCCCCATACTGCTTGGTCATGGCTCAGCAGTCCCAGGCGCCTCCCTTATACAATGCCATAACCAAAATAGCCCCACAGGTACAGGGCCATCTGCACAGCTTGGTCACAGCTCAGTAGTCCCAGTTACAAGTAGCTGTTCTTAACCACACTTTGCCCCCCCCCCATAATATAGCCACAGTATGCTATATTATGCTATGATTTCAAAATGCACTGCCAATCTTCCCTAGAATAGCAGGCACACCTTTCCAGTAAAACATGTGTTACTCTTAACTACAATGTAGTATTGGAGTGTTGTATTTTCTTTGATATTATGTCGGTATTACCATGCTGAGGCAAGGTCATTAGTGGCTGCTTTATCTATTGGAAATTCTTATTTCAGTCGAACATGATTGTTCTATCATTTGCCACATAAAGGTGATCTTTCTGAAATACCATGATCTTCACTTCAATATGACCAAACCTTAATTATACCCGTTATGCCCATAAGCCAATGCACACCACAGCACAGTGCACTATCAGGGTGTTTGAAGGTGTTGGAGGTATTTGAGGGTGTAATATAACTAATAGACAGTATTGTTGAAGCCTTAGCTGATATTACGACACAAGGTGACAGTGCTGGTGAGCATCTCATTATTTGTGCCACATTTATCAAGAGTGTTCCCTCGGCTTCAGCAGGTTCGTTTCGGGTGGAACCATCAGTGCAAGATCACCTCAGATATTCTTCTTCTTCTACATTCTATATATCAGTTGATTGGTTTGTTTAAATGCATTGGCACTTTTGCACAGAGGTTGCGCTCATCAACAGTTATTTTTACATTGTAGATACAGATATATTGGGTTATGTTTCAGATGTGTTGTAGCTTTTTCAATTTATAGTGCTACATGTAGGGCTCTGCACATGCGGTAGAAAAGAATTTTAAACTTGATGGCATACTTTCAGGGAAAAATACCAAGTTGTAAATTTTGTAATTAGTTTATTGCACGAGATTGTCCCGAGGGGACGTTTTTCGGCGCACACATTTGTCACAGTAGCGTTGATCAGGGATGTGGTAAGTCCAATTGTTTATATGAGGCAGAATCAATATATTGTGAATATGTCTAGAAATTTATAAAAGATAGATTATATAGTACTTTGTACAGGATAAATTGCATGACTGGCCCAGCATGAAAATTTTATTGGGGGTTAGGTGCGCAGGAATTTTTCAGCAGCAGATTTAAAGCGTCGTCGAGTTGGTAGGCGCTGGGTTGTGTGATCGAGTTTGTCCCATAGACTTACTCCCCTATAATATGGGGATTTCTGATAAAAACTGGTTTTGGCCCTTCTTTTGGCGAATTTAATTTTCCTGTCTCCCCTTGTCCTAACCTCACGCTGAGCCAGCGCGTCCCCATTACATGGCTTTTTCCACATCAATATCAATAATTGCAATTTACTCCTGTGTTCCAAGTTATCTAGACCACATTGCCGATGTAAATCGTCAATACCAATTTGTCTGATACCTCTACCGATACAGATGCGCAGGGCATGATTTTGTAGCCTCTGTAACTTAGTCTGCTCATAACCATGGGCGCTACCAGTATAGAAGGAGCAATATTCAATACTAGGTAGTATCATTACTTTATAAACACGTAGACTGATAATCCTTTGACATATTTTTTCGCAATTTACTTAGTTTATAGACTTTGTTGCCCATAGATTTCTTGACTTTGGCCATATGTGGGCCCAGGCTGAGATGACTATCAAGCACAACACCCAGCTACGTATAGCGATGTATAGGCTTGAATGTGAGACACATAAAGGGAGAATAACATATTCTCTGGACAGCCAAGCAAACACTACAAGGAGGGGGTATGAGCGGTTGTTTTACATGTTTATCATTTTTACAGAATAATGTATAGCTAATCGCATGGTAGTAAATAGGGGCCATTCTGGGTGGGATATTTGATGCGGAGGACTATGTCACCTATGTGGGTGTTCAGTCCCACAGCAGGAGGTGGGGTGGGGGCAGATCTAGCCTCAATATCAAATGGCTTTAGCCGGCTGAATGGGTAGTTCAGTACAGGGGGTAAGGCAGGTGAGAATACATGCTACCTATACACAAGACCTGCCCCACCTGACTGGGCCCCTTTGTCCAGCTGGGCACCAATACAGGTGGGTATGCTGCTGGGTTATGCGCATAATTACAGTCTGAGAAAACGATACCTTGGTCAACAATGATTTTCCCACATTTGACTCCCATCAAAAGGCCTCTCTGAACAAGTTCAGACCTAGAAATCCAATAACACTCTAAACTATGCCAACACATAACTTACCAGGGGGAAAATAAATTGATATGGCCGTCGACTGGGAACAGGAAACACCTAAGGCCCTCATTTGTAAAGCTGAAAACTCCATGTGGTTCAAGATGCCGTCATCCATAAACACCCACATGTGGTCTGCTGAAAACATTTTTACAGTTTGTGGTTCTCCTCCTTTTGGAAATGAGATCAGTAATTCCTCAATAAAGTAACCCCCTTCCTGTCATGGGGGTCGGGACTGGCGATGGTCACGAGGTACAAGGTAAAGCATTCCCTGGCTTCAATGTTTCGGAACGCCTATTCGAGGTTGAAGTTGACTTTAGGTAAGGCAATATGAGACAAATGTCCCCTCTCTATAAGTATGTATATTGGTAGTTGACGCCGTAAACGTCAGGACCCTAAGCTTCACGGTCTAACCATCAATACAGGCCTGCACCAGGCAAGATCCTAGGGATAAATAGAAACGAGGCCTGAATTTCCATTTCAAAGAACTGTTATCATTCTTCATCTTTTCACTCAGCAAGCAAAGTACAATTTAATTACCGCAAAGGTGGCAAGCAACCATTAGTGTTTTAGCTGCCATAGCTGGTACACCTATACACATGAGAGTACCTTAATATACATCATTGTACATGTAGCAGCTTTAATCAGTAGCAGTTTCAATCAGAGCCACGCACATACAGGGGCAATATTGGATGTGTGGGGGTAGAGAAAAGTCGATAGTGAAAGATGTGAAGTACCATCACTATTAGGAAAGGTACTTGCACACAACGGAGGAGCACAATGCAACTATGACAGATATTGAACATCTGCTTGTAAAATATAATTAACTCAGTGGGTATCAGCAGTGTACTTTGTATATAGGAAATAGCAGTAAGGTGATACATTTGTATTGGTTCATCATGATTAGATTTATTGGGCTCTCTCTTTCTTCCGACAGTAAATGGAGTAAAATTCCATTTGGGACAAACGAGTGAGTTATTGAATTTAGTCAATTGGGAATACTCTGCCTGCTCAGATTGTCCTGATAAAGCACGTTAGTTTTGCTGTAACGTAACCAAAAGAGAACCCGCTGCTTTGAACAACGCTGCCTGGACCTAGATTGTGTGAAACCGGAAGCGGAACTGGAACTTGGTAAGAGGATAAAAGAGTACCTATGGGACTAACAGGTCGAATCCCACATGGCGATTTAAGGCTCAAATATCTCTGCGATGTTGTCCTTTGCATTCTGGGGGCATTTCTGAGCCCCTAAATCGCAAGGATAGCTGCCTTTTTGGCCTCAAATCACTGTGGGATTCGGTATAAGTTGAACAATTCTTGCGATCTATAGGGTCAGAAAGGCCCATATAATGCAAAGGACAAAATCGCAGAGATGTTTGAGCCCAAAATCGTCATGTGGGATTCGACCTAACAGGACTAAGGTGTTACCATTCACGTCACGTCCGGAGCACCACCTACCGGCTCACTCACCGATAGACTAATAGTGGGGCAATAAACTCCTGACACCCGCAGTGTTTAGACACCGGCAGGGGGCGTATATGTCCCTGTATCCAGCCTGAAAAGTCGGACAGACAGGAGAGTGGGCGGCACAGGTGGATGTATTGAATATGACAAGAAGATATTAGCCCTATTGAACACCATATAGCTGAATTCAAACAGTTTCACAGTAGCTCTGTAATGGGATGGGAACTAGGCCTACTTATGATCACCCCTATAAGATGTCACTCTGACACAGTACTCAGCCAATTCCCCTGAACATTTCAATGAAAAAATGGAACAAGTAGACACCTCACAATAACATAATGGATGGACAATATCAGGATTTGACAGGAATGGCAGGATATGTAATTGTGCCTAACTATACAAGACTTGACCTTAAGTGGCGAGCTCCGACATCTGCAAGTGGCCTTAAGTGGTTTAAGTGCGCATGACTGACGCTCACATTTGCATGAAGAAGTGCATGTTGTTATTTATCACTTGTATAATACATTTATGTGGGTTTGGTGAGCCTGGCTATGAGAGAACCGAGAAATCAAAGGGGTTGTAGAGACCTGTTGGTTGTCTTTAGGGATGGGTTACCGTGATTTGAATACTGTGTGAGGTGAGGTGGTACAAGGAGGCTGGTACGCACGGGAGGTACGTGTGTCTATGTGAGGTAAGGCACACGGCCCGACACGCTTCACAAAATACATGATCAATTTCTGGTCCCCCTAGCTGCAGCCTCCCCTCCTCCCTACACCATCACTGTACAAAGGACGACCTCCTGCCCCCTCCCATCTCACCTCCAACCTGAACGTAAATTCCACCTTGGGCTGTCGGATTTTCCTGAGTGGCTTGTCAAGTATGTGACAACACAGCTTTAGAAATTCTTTTATTTCAATTTTTCCCTCAGGAGAATCCCATTACACTGGGCTACCCTGGGAGAGAGAATACAATAAAGGCCATATTTATGTACTCTTGACTATAGCGTTGTGTCACGATTTTCCCACACTCCCTGGGCTGTAGTACCAATGGATCGCCAACATCAGTAGAGTATGAAACCTCCCTATATGCCCCGTTGGTACAGCTCTATGTGGGTCGCTGAGGATCACATTGGATTTTGAAAGCTAGGGAAAAAGAAACTACTAATCAAACATTGCGTAAAGCCATTGGTCCGTGTATTCAAGGTCCCTGGAGAAGGGAGGTGCTAAGGAGGAAAGAGTCAATATTGACCAAGATCTCAAATAAACGGAGGTCCTAAAACCCTTTCTGTGGGTTTAGCATGCACTGGGTATACTCAGGACATGGCTAATTGGCGCGTATTGTTTTATGTCCTTAGAATTAATCAGATACTCATGATCCAGGCTTCCTACAGAGTGTCAATAAACTCTTTTCTACATCCACCTTTTTTCTACCCTTTTAAGGTTAGGGTGTAAGTAAACACTTTACAACGAGCTAACGCCACCCATTGACATTGCCATTATAATACCTGTCCCTTTTTTTCTAAACGGAGAACCTGATAGGTGTTTGTCGTGTGATACCTCATGTCGGAGTCTGAGGTTTGGACATACACGTAGAGGATCTTTTAGCTGTATTTTAATGCATCAGAAATAAGTGATCTATAACTGTGGGAGCTTGGGACGTATTTTGTACACAGGGAGGATCTTCACACTGACGTTCAGGGGTAATTAATTCCAGGCGCTTATCTATTGCACATTGAGTGCGTTCATTAATGCAAGTATTGCTTATTCTTCAAGGATGACCGACGTGTCATTTTGCACCAATGGCGACGTTTTTATCATTCCGCACTGAATTAATGTGAGATATAAGGATTAACTCCTAAATATCCTTTTAATTTAGGGCTGGGTGGCTAAAGTCAAACCATTGTCATAGATTGATTTCACAAAGGTTTCCTTGATTGGGAAAAGAAAATGCAAAAGACTTTACATTAGTTGCACGCCAGGACACAAAAATAACTGTCCCTTCTGTTAGTATTATTATTGTACCTCATCGTTATTTTCTTAATCATGGGGAGGACATAAGCCATATACAGCATGACCTTACACATGGTGAATGGTAATAATTGCTGTGTGAATTAATTAACATATACCACGTTTTGATTCATTGATCAAACGCGAACAGAATTCCTTTCTCTTCTTTTTTCTAAAGACCCTCGGAACATGGATAAAGGTGTGAGTGTGATCAGTGTGATAAAACATCAATCTTTCAAGACATTTACAATTTACAATACATGTACTGTTATGTACCCTGGTAATGTCGCAGGTCACACAGGTCTCCAGGGACGTTGTAATTAATCACAGCTGAGTGATTTTAATTATATCCACTCATCTACTCGTTATGTGGCCATCATTGTCTCCATCCACCCTTACTAATTTAAATTACTGTTAGAGTTGTAATGTGTTTCCTAGTTGTCATCCAATCATTTTGTTGCACTATATCATCCTACATTAACACCATGGGTCCGTATACATGATGGATCAGCTGCAGGTATTGTCACAGCACGAAGGGAGATTGGGGAGCGCTTTGTTGTACCTAATATAGACCGGATACCATCATCTTGGGTGCGGGAAATAAATTTATATATCTCAAAATACATTTTATGTGTTCTATATTAGTCCAATAGAACGGATATGCCCTGTTTGTTTCAGATCACATTGAACCAAATCCAAAAGAATAATGATCCCTCTATGCTGTGTGCAGGTCTGGCTGACACATGCACATGCAATTATAGCGCCCCAACATTTCAATTGGAGAGTTGGGATGTTGAGGTTAAGAAAATTGTCTCAGTTCCCTTGTCTTTCACTCCTTCTAATTAGATAAACGCATTTTCAGTCACATTCAGAGATTGAAGGAGTGTAGCCTATCTAGGGCGTAAAGGTGCAAGTGCCCTTGTCAATCCCAGCGATCCCTGTTCTGTTGGACGTCTGAAATAGATTTAATTGTCGTAGTCAATAATGTGGTAGAGGTAGTTAAAATACATGTTTTAACAAAAATGCTGCAGCAATAGACTGAAAAAGATATCAGCTGTGTCTTAATTGTTGGAATGGTTGAGTCTGTCTTTTGACGGTGACGAAATCTTTTTCAATAGGCCTCTTTCAAAATGTATACTCAGATTTCAATTCCTGTCCTAAAACTCTAGAAATAGCATTCTCAAGTTCTACTATAACTTCTGCCTTTGATTTTTTTTGTTACATTGCACCCACGAAATCTAGTGTAGCTGGGTGAAAATCTGCGTCCTGTGCCAATTCAGTGGGAAAGGTGGCTGAAAATAAAAGTTGGAAATGTATGCTTTTTACTTTAGAACATGAAGGACTTCACTATTCCAAAAGGGGACAGTGTTGAATAAATTATTTGAGTAGTAAGACAATTATGAAAAATAATCCCTATGTTAAGAGATAGGAGGGCAATACGTCTGTTACCCTGATTTTGAACATCTCAAAGTGCATTTGGATAGGTGAGCATTGCACAAAAGCTATCAATGATAACAAAATGAGATTCACAAGTTATATAGAGTAATAATAGGCCTATATTTTTAGTATCTAATCTCTACGTATTCAGATAAAATTATGTTCTTTAGCTATAGCTCTACTTCCGTGGTAACGGACATATCTTGAAATTAGTATTATTATTCTAAATATATCTCTATATGTATACCAGATATTCCTACTCTAGTAAAAGTTAGTGATGTTCTCTTCCAAGAGAGACGAATATCATCAGTGGTCCAAAGTCTATTTTTACTGAATATTTACTTTTATTTTCTATGAAAAGACATGGTCATTTTGCCTAATTCTGTCACCAACATTTCTTAGATATCAAAAGGCATGACAAATTCTGTATCCCAGTATAGGTATACAACAGCTGAGATGAGAAATCCTGATGGTTAATTCAGTCTGGTTCACATGGTAATCAATATAAAGCATCGACTCCACTTTTTTTGCAATTGGCACGGATCTCAGATTTTCATCCAGCTATGCTCTTCTAAGTGAGCAGCCTACAATAAACACGTTTAAACCTGTAAGTCTAACGTGTCAGCCTTGGCACATAACAGTGTCTTCTTATTTGCAACCTTAAGGATGGCCCAGTGTGTTCTTACCTTTGAGCAAAAGCCCCATGCATCTGCCAGCAGAGAGAGCCTGTTTCATATATATTTGAAAGGATTTGCCCTTTTTTATGCTGCTCACTTGGAAGACTTTAGGTGTTCTTTCTTTGCACTAACTTAAAATGCTGGTGCATTTACAAGATATTCTAGAAGAGCCTTTCGTGATAGGGTGTAATCTAGGGCTATTTGCCTCACCTGGGTGGAGGTGTGGTATCAGTGTGCAGGTAAGCCTCCCAGGTAAACCAGAACCTACAGCAGCACTACTAGGCACCAAATGAAGCATGCCCCACCCTACTGGTGGTCTCCTCATTACGACACCTATATACTCATTATACTCCATCACCTGCCAGGCATCTTCCTACACCCCAGTAAGAGGATTTCACACCTGAATCGCCGCCCAACAACACCCCACCCCGATGGGGATTATCTATGGGTGGAGTTTGATGAGAAGGAAAATGTGAAGTCATTGAGAGTGAAGTAAAGTGGGAGTGTGCAGCCCACGTGCCTGGTGGTTTGTGGTGCGCCACCACAGGTGTCCTTTATAATCAGTACGTCTGTTTTCTGCCACCTCCTTCATGGACAATGTCTCACCTGAAGCTGACCATGGGGGGGGGGGGGTCAAGGTGACCCTGGGGGGTCAAGGTGCATCAAGGTTAAATGGGCCCTGCTCAGGAAGTGCACATTCAATGGACATTCAAGTGCCGCTGCTTCCGATGAAATTCCCGAATATAATCACCAATGTATGGACTTAAGATTAGTTGTAAACCACATTGGTGTCTTTTGCAGACCTGTAAAGGGCTGACAGAAAACAGTGCAACATATCGGTCCTGCCCCCCCCCCCCTTTGGTCTCCCTGTAGGGAGGGGGCGGTAAGAGAATACGAGTTTCACTCGAAACAAGGTCTGTTGGTGTACCTGCCTACTGCCCACTGCACAGATGTTTTCCTACGATTTGAGATATATGTACTAAGGGGCAGAGATTGGGAACAGATTGGTATGTCCAAGATGTCAATATCAGAGATATACAGTCCATTTCAGAAGCAACAGTGCATTGGCCTCACAAATACCCTTCGGGTCTGGAGGGTCAACAATTCTACCTGGTATTAAATTCATGTATAACATTAACTTACATGGCTACCATTTTGACCACCTGGTTATTAGAAATCGTAGTGAAAAAAATAAACAATTCAACCACCACCCTGGGCTTCCCTATCCCACTTAAAAGGGTCTATTTCTCCTCTTTCCTATCCCCTCGGGATATGTGTGGTGCACATATGCGCGGGCACTGACACATTCCCCTGTGAAATTGTGTAATGTAGTTCTCGCCATGAATATGACCTTAGCTGTCGAAATGGCGTTAAACATCTATTACTCACTCACTCAACCTAAAAGGTCGGAGACATAATCGTAGATCAACCAACTTTCTTCACTCATTAAACATTTTAATAATTTAGCATGAGCCAAAACCGATATATCTTAGATCCAAGATACCGGGTAACTTAAATGGTCTTAGATTCCAAGCAGAAAATAGGGAGGGAGTTCAGCATTGCTCCCAAGAATCTAAAACTGGATTACTAGTAGTTACGAATCCCTCTCAAAGAGTACCGTAATCTCCCGCGTAGAAGGCGCAGCTCGCGTAGAAGGCGCACCCCCAACTCAGAGAATGGCTTTTCACGTAGAAGGCGCACGTACCTCTTCTGGATTGATTCCTGGAAAAACCCGCGTATAAGGCGCCCCCCCAACTCACAGGGGGGCTGTTTCGCGTAGAAGGCGCCCCCCTCCCCACCCCCCCCCCACCCTCACTATTGTACACCTCCCCTGTGCTGGGTCTATGAGTTCAAGCTGTTAGGGCCATTTTCCACCACCCGATATGAGTGCTCTATCGGCCGATAGCTGCCCCACACAACCACCTCGGCCGAGGGGGCTGCCATAGGGTTCAATGGTGGGGCATGGTATCTGTCGGCCAAAAATAGCATCTGCTATGGGTCTAGCGGCCGCTAGAGGGGCCATATCGGGTGATGGAAAACGGCCCTTATCGGCACACGGTCGGCTTGAACCCGCCAAGCGCCCGTCGACACCTCCCGGTCTGCCGCGCTGCTGGCTATATGAGTTCAAGCTGTCATCGGCACACGGTGTGACGGTCGGCGTCAAACCCGCCGAGCAAATCTACACCGACCGGCTGCTGGCTATATGAGTTCAAGCTGTCATCGGCACACGGTCGGCGTCAAACCCGCCGAGCGCCCGTCGACACCTCCCGGTCTGCCGCGCTGCTGGCTATATGAGTTCAAGCTATCATCGGCACACGGTGTGACGGTCGGCGTCAACCCCGCCGAGCAAATCTACACCGACCGGCCGCTGGCTATATGAGTTCAAGCTGTCATCGGCACACGGTCGGTGTCAAACCCGCCAAGCGCCCGTCGACACCTCCCGGTCTGCTGCGCTGCTGGCTATATGAGTTCAAGCTGTCATCGGCACACGGTGTGACGGTCGGCGTCAAACCCGCCGAGCAAATCTACACCGACCGGGCTGCTGGCTATATGAGTTCAAGCTGTCATTGGCGCATGGTGGGCCTTATCCCCGGCGAGCGCATCGACACCTCCCGGTCTGCCGCGGTGCTGGCGCTATGAGTTCAAGCTGTCATCGGCGCATTTTCCCAAATGAGATGTTGGAAAAACCCGCGTATAAGGCGCACCCCCAACTCAAGGCAATTACCCTCCCGCGTATAAGACCCAGCAGCATTTTGTTTGACGTAGAAGACGCGCCTTCTACGCGGGAGATTACGGTAAGTTACAAGGTCGGATTGTCGCTCCTGGAAACCACATTTGCCTGCAAATGGCTCCTTTGAAAACGTCGTCTGGCAGGGCCTGAGACCTTCAACATTGAATGAATGGTCCGGCATTGTTTGACTCTGCTCTCTTATGCAGGTAATGCTGTACTGATTTACGGAAAACGCAGGCATGTTATCGACACCCGTTTGTTAATTAGCACCTGTTGATACACAATTGTTCTGTTGTGCCTGGATCCACAGCATCTCAACTGCTGCAGAGGCCATAAGACGAATCTTGGAATTTTCCATTATGAAAAATGAGGTTAAATGTTCGTGGGTATACGAAAAGAGACAAACTTATTGGAAAAAAAAGCAAAGCTCCAGAAGTACAGTGATACATACATGTTTATTACTGACGGCAGTACTGGGACAGAAAACCATTAAATGACAAAAAGCTGGAAGGTGTATTCACATTTTGTCTCCCAGCAGGGGTCTAGGTACAAGGTACTTAGGCACACTTGATGTTACTAGTGTAGCAACAGACCGGATGTTATCATCCTTGAATGATTGTGTGTTTTCATAAGTGGGCGTTCTGTAGTAGACTTCACATAAATGATTATACACCAGACAATATGTCAAACCCTGACACTCATCTCTTCTCTCCACGCCCTAGGCTCACTTGTCTGCTGAGTGAAAGTGACTCGTGTGTCACTGTGTCCCCTGCACGGGTCTCTCACCCTCACCCCCACCCACAATAACCATACACATACAGTACATGTAGCTCCACAGCACACTCGAAGAACTGTTGAATCAACCAGGGATCCTCGTAAAACTGAGCAATGAACCACCGTAATTGCATTGCAGTGAATCAGTGTCGTTTCTACAATGAGGCAGTACAGTATACACTGTGATACAAGGAATCTCCGTAAAAATAATGATGGATATCGGGCAACTTTGGGGCAAGGATTTCAGCGTCATTTCGACGACATTTTTACAGTGTATAATCTACCATGCCTCACCAAGCCGCTCATGTCTAATGGTGATACCACTACAGAGGTCCTGACAAGAAAGTTTGAAGATGGTCAGGGATCATGCATCATGTTGTGTGTATATAGAGACATGCATGTGTCATGATCAGCTGTATCAGCTGTCTACATGGGGACTAATGGACAGCCGCCATTGAAATGGCATGATAATGTCCTGTCAGGGACATTGATGATCCTTCCAACACGGCAGGCCATTGGGTTCAAGGGCATCATGTGTAGGTCTTTATGGTGTGGAGGGAGGCTGTCACTGGAAGAGGATAATTGGTGAAGAGTTATTAGTATTAAGCGAATTGTGGGTTAGGACAAGGGTAAAGTACAGGTAGACTGCAGGTAATGCATCTTCAAGACAGGGTCCAAAGGATCATCGAAGAGCTTCCCCAGGTACAGGGTTAGTGAAACTAGTACAGAAAGATCTGAGTTGGTGTAAAGGTAGACTAGGTGAAAGTGAACTAATGCATGCACACATGATGGGGAATGGGGGAAGGGGGGTTGGGTGCCAGGGTGTACGTGGGGACAGGGAAGGTGGCATGGAGGGGAGGAGGAGGAGGGGGTCGACACGGACATGGTTGACGCGGCTTGTGAATGGCGCATGCCATGCCTGGTCTCTGCTGCACGCCACTCACCTCATCTCCACCCCAGACTGCTGCAACGCTTTGTCAATGCTCTGATAGCTGTACCCTACCCTTACAACACTCTCTGTTGGAGAACACCTCTCCAGTACCTACTAATACACCCTTAAGGTGGGGAGTGGAAGTCCGCCTTGTCCTCCCTTTACCACCCTCCCATGTCCATCACTCCTCCTCTATCCCCACTCCTGCACTGCTTATCCATGTCTGTCTGGTGAATACTGACTGTGCCTGTACATATATATGCTTCTCTCCAGGGGTGATAGATCGAACAGGAAATACGTGTATGCACCGAGGACACGAGCCTCGAGGGTGTTGCAAAAGGACAGGAATTCAATTCTGTCGGAGGTGCTATTCCCAAATGGGAACTGACTACCCCAAAGCAATGACTTCTCCCCTGTTTTGCAGCAAGGTAATAGGTTATAGAATTGATTCTTAAGTTTTCATGAATTGGGGAATGCTTTCCAGTATGACTCACATTAAGAGGATTAATTCTGAGTGTAAGGTAAGAAGTTTGTTCTGAGCAGCAGAACAGCCAGGAACTGGAAGGTGAGTTGCGTCAGTGAGAATCCAATTCCGATTCTTTTCGCAATAGCCTCCTGGTTATCGGTAGATAAATATTGTTCACACAAATTAATCCCCCTGACACCCAAGACACCCAAAATCTACGTCCGGTGGCGATAAACATTGCTTATTCCGGTCTGTAATATCCTGGGTAGAAGTATGAAAGTATGGTGTTTGTGAGATCTTCAACTTTCTCATCAGTGTTGGTATATACATAACCGTTGATCTTACGGTATTTTTTGCTATTGAATTTGTGCCTTTTGTTCTGAAGGCTGGTATATATCATGGACGCACAACGGCTAATTGGTGAGGAGGAGACAGAGGAGGGACAATACAGCAGGGGGTAGGTGGGAGGACGGCCTTGGATGCACACCTTAATGATGCTTGTAAATAAGGTAGATGTGGACAAACCAACGCATAGTGCACACCTCTACCGCTAGGTGTGCGTGCATGATATGGGATAAGGGGACTTGTAGAGGGGGGTTCCCTCAAAATCTATTTATTGCAAGTTATTCATATGGCATATTATTGATATCATTGACCATAGAGCTCCAGTCAACATCATGCCAATTTGCCCAAAACCTACTCAAACTGCCAAAATTTAATAAGGATTTCTTCAATGGATACCCCGGTATTCATGACCCCTCCTTTTGTGCCTTTCTCTTATCTATATCCTTGGTACCCCATGTGATTGTCTCACTTCCTCCTCTGTTTGACCATACACCATTCTGCAACTCTGCTTTCCATTTATATTGAAATACTCCCTCTATATCTTTTATAATCAGACTTTATCCAATCCACAAAAAAGTGGAGGCTCCTCCAATTCCTGTTCTACTTACTCTTATATCGCGCCCGACCCTCTCATCCATACTTCTAAATATGAATACATTTCTATGCAACGCTTCACTCCCTACCACTTCCCCAGGTCCTCTTACCTCCATCCCCTACCCCCTCCTCACCTCCCTACGCCCTCCCCTCCCTCTCCACTCCGTGCCAGTGGCGTTTCGGTGGCTGATTCTGAATGTTGAGGTAGGTCCCATGGACTGAGAAGGGGGTGGACGGACAGCAGAGGTCTCCACTTCACCAGAACCGTCACTGAACCCAACCACAGCGGCTGGACCGCAGTTAGAGGATAGTAGTAGGCGTGGTCCTGACAATAATGTTATGTATCTACAAAGACAGTGATAGAGACTAGGAATCCATAGGACACAGAGTGGTAGACAAAGCAGCCTCACCGCCTGCACCCACCCCACTTACATCTTTTGTACCCAGGATACTGAAGCCACAGCAGTACCATTACAGATATGGGGTAAGTACATTATACATCCTTCTCTATCAAGGGTTCCTAACTTGAAAGGATCATCCGTTTGAGGATTCGTTCAGTGGTCAAAACGTAATGGGAGTGGGGGAGTGGATGTAGGTGAAGTGCATGTATAGAAGTGTTGAAGTGGGGAGAAGTCTGTCCCTACCTGTAGGCTGTTTGAATAAAGTAGCCCTGGTGGGACACGCTACAGGTACTCGTTCCCACACCCACACCTGAGCAGGGTTACCTTAACACCCGAGGGGGCTTTTAACTTCCGTTGGAGTGTTTTTACTATCGGCCCTACTCACACATCCCACCTATAGTCCTTCCTCTCCTACCAACCCTATCTCAAACCGCCAAGTCACATTCAGCACATATTCCCGTATATTTCTCCAACCCTTACCTGTGAGGACATGTGAGGCATTGAGATGTCAGGTGAGGAGATTGATCTATAGACATTGTGAGGACCAGGACATTCCAACCTTAGTCCATGACAAGGATGGATTAAGGAACAGATCCCAGGATCTGTCATGTCGTATTGGAAGATTAATATGTTTCTAAATAGCGGGTTGGCTTGGCCTTTCGCGTTGTGCTTAGATGAGTGTCTGTAGTATGAGACTGAGAACAGAATCTGAGGGATCTATCATAAAGTTCATCGTCGGGGTCATTGCTAACCACTAGAATAATGCAAAAGCATACTTCCGAAGAGTGTTACATTATATTCAATTCAATTTTAGTGTCCCAAATAACCGGGTAGAATTAAATTGATTTCCATCATCACCAGGATTCTGTGTAAGCTATAATAAGTGAATGAATTTAGAATAAGGTGAAAGTGTTCGAACAACTCTAGGCATCTGATAAAAAGATAGCCCTGGTAACAAATGACATCCCTGTGTCACCTTGTATTCTGACGCAGTCAACTGCAAGATCGAAGACGATAGTGTCCAAATGCCATAGAAAACAAATATAAAGATATATTACCCCCATGGAGTGATTGAGAAAAGCTACATCAATAGAAGAATACACCACCCTACATTTCCATGAGTTAATGTCAATTTTAGATTCACACTAGGCACATTTAATTATATCCGCATTAGAAATTAGAAGAAAGACCACTGGCACAATCTAACCTACCCCAATATATAAAGGCCCTCTCGTGGTTACTTTCCCATGACGAGCATATACACTGTTTTACCCCCAAGGTTAAGTCATGTTTGCAGTTGGTAAAGCTAGAGGTAAATATCTGACAATCCTATGCATGGATATGAATGAAGTATCTATTAGCATGCAAGCAAATTAACCAAGGGAAGAAGATATATTTTCCCTACATCCCTTACCATTGAACCAGCAATAGAACAAATAACAATAGTACGGTCCGATTTTGAGAAGTAAAAGCTAAATGTAAATTATACGATTCTTGGTATACGTACATCAAATGGAACCATATCTGTTCAATAAACAGTTATTTGTTATCAGACATCAGCAAATGATGAATCGGTATATTTCAGGACAGTCTGGGAGCTATCTCCACTTAATCACAGACCCCTACAAAATAACATAAAAAGTAGATTAAAGGGTAGCTGCAAAAGCAGCAAACACATGGCGAGGTGAATACTACCTGTCAGGATTTGTGTTTGAATGGATCATATCAGGACCCTTCTCATCTTACCTGAGATCATGCCCCTCACACATCCCTCGTAGACACCCTCCTCCTGATCCAGGGATCCAACAGATCAACAGGTATGGAGGTGTGTTTACAGATGTGAGAATCCATACCTTAGGGAGCTCTTCCCCACCCAGATTAAGGCCTCAGGTACATATATGTATGGGATGTGAAGGGGTGGGTACACTGATGTGAAGGGGTAGTATGGGTGAGGAAATGAGGAATATTGCTTATGAAGTCTATATAATTAGTCATGCCATTTTCGGATTGGAGATGGGTACTTGCGTGTTTGCGATAAATATGAAAGGAAGTGGGTCTTCTCAACATGTAAATTACACTTAGGAGTATATTCGTGATGTCTAGCTTGGTTCTGAAGGAAATCTGAAGCTTTACAGGTGCCCTATAATTGTGCATGTATATAGATGACAGTAGACCAAGGGATGTATGCCTTAATTGTACAGGTAGGTAACCTCTATAGCTTGAGCCATAAGTGGCAGTACAGAAATACCTTACCTATATATGGATTTATCCACAACTATTCATTGATCATTCAACGTTGTAATCAACGACATTTACATTTGTATGGGTACAGAAATATTAATAAATTCTTTTGTGCTCTGCCATTTACATTTGTTCAAATGTATCATCAATTGTGTGATCTATTGACACTCTATAGGCAGTCATCATAGTCATTTCCTGCCTCTGCTCCGTGTAATCTTCCCTGATAGATTATCCAATTTCCAAATACCTCGACATGTACTATAAATCAGGGACGCCAATATGCAATTATGTGCACTGGGCAAGTAGTGAGCTGATCTTAAATCCGGTCTCAGATCCCTTTACTGGGAAAACATTATTGGTATCCCACCACGACACACCTGGTTGATGAAGGTCTAAAGCCAAGTGAGGAGATAGAAAAAGGTAGAGTTTTTATGTGATCATTACCAAGTCAGCAGCGAGATGATACCAACGGTTATGTACAAACTACACGTTTGTACAACATTCCAGGTAGTTATGCCATGGCACTTAGTGTGTTTACGATACGGTACGTTGCCTCGCAGAAAACACCATTTACTCAGACCCTATGCTGAGTCATTGCCTAAAAACAGTTCTTGGATCTGAACATTTACTCATTGTCTCATATGAATATTTAACTTGTGGGAACATCCAATATGTTCTATTGGTAGAGACTGGACGGTGCTTGTGTCTGAACCATGTAACAGAGCAAATAGTGGAGTGGTAGGTGTCATATTGTGCCTCACCGTGGGCTATAAAGCTGTCTAGTCCTCCTCCTGTGTTGGCTCCGTCAACAAACGCCATTTACCATGCACCAAATAGTCATCCTCCACTGCACCCCACAGGCCTGGGCATTTTTCTACAGCTCTGCTAAATGATACGAGAATGGACTCCAAGTAAAAAGGAGATGTCCTCGACCATGACACTTTACTGCATATTTACCTGTATATATTCATTTGTTGAGATACCACAGTTTTTTGTGAGTCAGGTATAGATCTGCTGTGCACAGGTGAGGGTGGAGTAGCGCGGGGTAACGGGGATGGGTATGGGAAAATTGTCTTTGTAAACCGTGGGAAAGTCAACATGATCATGTAAGGACGATCATGCTGGAGCTTTATGTCAGTGGTAGGGGTAAAGCATGGCGCACGTCACATAGGGGCGGGGACAGAAAGGAGGTGAGATATAGGTTTTGCTACAAGTAGCGGTGGAGTTCCAGAGAATGGCTAGCAGTGTGGTATGATTAGTAGCACCATATGATGGCCCATACCAGTTGTAGTATTTCATGGGAGGAGCTGGGGGACATGACATGTCCCAATGCGGGCCACTTACCTGTATTGTGCACCCAGGATAGGGTGAGGTATACACATCTTAGTATTCAATTCCAGGCTTTATATCTAAGAATAAAGCAACGTGGGGTTAAGTATTTCCATTGTAGCCCAATCCATGGGATGCCTCTAATTTATGGTGAGAGGAGGACAAATCTTAATCTGAGTAAAGTAGGGCTAACTATAAGGAACATGACATTGAATATAAAGGAGAAAGAGGACATGTCCTGATATCTGCAATGAATCAACTGGTAGATGACATATATGTCACGTTGACATCTTCCAGGTTCTACACAAGTTGTATAGCTCAAACAAATTCACTGTATACGGCCAAAAGGTACGAGAGTATTAAACTACAACAAAAACTGCACTAGTCTACGTTCACTTACATATAATATTGAGTAAGAGTTTCTGTAATGAGGGAAGAGGATCCAGCCCCCAGTTTTTGCTATTGCTCATCTGTCTCAGTGCATTACGTGATAACAACCAATCCCGAGGACGTCCCAATACCACTAATGAATCCAATAATGTGTAGTGTACATCAGAGACCTAGTGCCCCCTGCTGGTAACAGCTCTAACTAACCCACCTTCCACCCGGGGCTAACACCAAAATACTGCGGCCCTTTGTCATCAGTGGTAGATAGAAATGATTTTGGAACTGGAGCCTGGGGCACGGTGACTACACAGTCTAGATAGACATACCCTGCTAACGATAACACTCTGAAGATGATGTCTATCTGAACCCACAAAGGCGTAGAGCCATTGGCTATATAATTAGCACAAAACAAGGCATGCAGCAAAGACTGCAGTAGTGTGGGAGGTGGGCAGGACGCCTGCAGCCTGCTACCTCTGTTACCTGCCGTTACCTGGCCTACCTGGGGCCACCACGCCGGGGGACACCTTTGTTGGTGAAAGGATGACTCTGTTTTTATTTTTACTGTGGATTTGTACAGGAAGGGATGTTGCTGCAAAAGTCATTAGATCTAAGTATGAATAGTAGATGGTTGGCTCTCTGTGCTCACACCGTGTCAGAGAGATAAGTATTCGGTAGGGGTTATTAGTAGATTAGTTGAGGGAAAGTAAGGGTGAAGTGGTCTAGAACCCCTACTTTCTCCATACTCTTGTAACTTTGATCTATATTATCTATGCATAATAATGAAGGTTCGAGCACGAGCAATTTCTGACTTACGTCCCTAAATGCTGAATACGTTATACGGTGTGTATGGTAAATGATCGAGTAGTCAGTCTGTCTCACATTTATCCATATTCTTCACCAGAGTCTCTTTGTCCATTCTAATACTATTTTGCTATGGAAGTTTGCTGAAAGTGTACCAGACTTTTCAAGATACAGCAATTAATCTCATAGTGTGCATGCAAAATATCTGTTCAAGAAAGTGAGTAAAGGAGGGTAAAAGTAACGGTTCTAGATCACTTCACGCTGGAGGTGGTCTAGAAACTTACATTCCCCATACTCTTATTGCTTTGATCTTTATGATTGATATATGATAATGACCTCAGGTCCGACCATGAGTGGTGAGTACTGACTTATGGCCCTCAATCATATTGTGTGCTTGCTGAAAGAGTAGTTGTTCTGTCTCACTCGCATTTGTCCATATTTTTTCCATGAGTTTATTTTTATTTTTTTCTCCTCTTAAATTGCTAACAAAGGTTTGCTGGGAAAAAAAAGTAACAGATTTTCAAAAACATCAACTAACGCACATAAGTTGTGCATGCCATCTATATATTCAAGTCCTATGGAGTGTACCTGAATTTTGGTACTATGGAATACTAATGTACTGTCTTGATGGAGATACAAAACATTATGGGTCATCAACCTTAGATCCTTACAAGATAGAATAGTAAGCATTCATTGTGTGTAGTAGCTCTATTGAATGAGCTGATGGAACGTCCATACATTACACAGCTTATTTTCCAAACATAAGTAGGTTATCTCAGCAATACCTTCATAATTATATCCTGCCAATACATAACGGGTCACCTATTTGAGAATGATTTGCATAGGGCCGATTGACACAGTACTTCTACATTTGCCAGCTGCAGGCGGTCAATACAGAGTGGGTGTACACTGATGGTGACAGGTTATCGTGGCAGCCCATCTTCACTAACCTGTCCATTTGGTACACCTGGCAACCCGACATGGGTGCACCTTACGTCATCAATTGTTGTGTATCACCCTTTGTGTGTGACGTCACAAGTATTGTGTGTGCCAGACAAGGCTGTCACATCCCTCGTTGATTGTGTCTAGAATCTTAGGGATCTTCTGATTATTATTAGATCTTCAGGGGGATTAGTCTTGACATAGTATTGTAGGGTTTAAGGTACTGATGGTTGATACTGGGTGATCAATATCCTCACCTAGGTTTACATTGTTCTAGCTAATTACCAATTACTGCAACAAAACAGTGAACAATAGCAGTTGGCTTAGATTATGAATGAATTAATCGCCTTGTTGTTCTTGGTGTCCACCTTAGCTTTTAATCTGCAACTAGCAGAAACCCCCTGTGATTGCTACTGGCTTTACATAGATTAACATGATGGTAATCTATAATGTTTTGTGTCAAGCTTGGGACTAGCGATGGTAGGGTGACACTCATCCAACCAAATAATCACATTTATGTTTTATGTTTATTACAACGTTTTCATCTTGGATTTTTCTTTTGGCAGATTCCTGTTCCCCTCATTAAAACTTCCCCTCAGAGAGGCAATTTACCACAAAAAAAGGGGGGATCAAAGAGATATATAAGGCAGTGGTGGCCACATCCTCTTTACCATACCATGCTTTAACTCCATAAGGCTGGAGATATGGAAAGGGATTAGTTTAGAGATTCATGTTCCCCTCATTCGGTGTGATTGCAACTTCCCATCGGAGAGGCAATTTACAAAAAAAAGGGGCAACAAATAAATATATAAGGGAGTGGTGGCCACATCCTCTATACCATGATTGAACTCTATAAGGCTGAGGAAATAGAAGAAAGGAATTAGTTTGGACATTTGAACTTTTTGGCCCAAGGCAAGGCTTCCTTTACTTTGTTAGCTTTACTAACTTGGTCCCCTGCCAGCTCTGGGAATGGGTCAGGTTTCCTGGACAACTGACAAGAGGAGACTATGGCCAGTGCCTTAGACTACAGGAAACATGGTGGTGTCAGAGTTCGCTGTGGTAGTGTTGTACATCTTTAACAGGCCTGTAATAGATGTGCTAGACATGGAAGCTCTCAGGTGACATTTGACAGCTATTCATATGGTCTGAAAGATAGCCACAACAACTGGTCTCCCAATGGTCTTTCCAAAACATTTAGATATATTCAAATGCTAATACACATTAGCCCTGCTTTCAAAAGTAGTTCTCTTTCTCGAAGCCCCAATCTTAAGTCTCTGCTACTCTTGAATTAAGCAATTGTCCCACACCCCTTTCTGAAGATTGATGGCATTGACTTCCTCCCTGGGGCTTTCATGATTTTACAATTAATTAAGGAAAATAGATATATCACGCTGTGGTGTAATTGGGCCAATTTTGGCTACCATAGAAGTACATAGCCTGGAGAGGTTGTAAATCTCACACACACTTGTGGTAGGTCCGTGTATGACGCCTATCTTGTATCATGATACGCACTATGAACAGGGCGTGGGAACGTCCATAGTGGGGCGTCAAGTACCCTGCGAAGGAAAAGGTAGATATAGGGGTCATGCTGGAATATTTTGGAATTTTAAATCAACAGAGGTATGAGGACTCTATCCTTCTGCTTAACAGTGGAATAACCATGAATTAAAAGTATAAACTCCTATAGCTGAAACTCTCATTTTCCTTGAGACTTTTCCCGTCCCCATTTATGCATAATTTTATGTTATCAAACACATCTGCCATAGACAATGTACATGACATTTCTTCTTAAGGAAATGTTTGGAGGTGAGCCTGGAGAATGAAATGTGATATCTTCAATGGAAAAAAGGAAATCCATTTTACATAGTTTGTTTGGATGGACGTATATTCTAAAAGACGGGAGTCTTATTGTAAATATCTGGGGAATCTTCCTATAGGGGGTGTTCCGGTGAGGCAGGGACTAGTTAAAGGGAGGTTTTGTACAAATATTGGCAAGCGTGTTCTTGCAAAGGTGAAACTCTGATCAAAGTATAATAACGTTCAAATACTTCTATTGAAGTTAGTATCCCCTCCTGTGTGGGGGGTGGCACACTGAAGTGCCTGCTCATAAAGGTCGAATCCCACATGGCGAAAAGTATACAATTCACAGAGATATAAACATCAACAAAAGCAAACTATTCCAAATAATACATGAGAAGACGTAGCAGTGTCCTTGTGTTCTATACAACCTATTGTATTTATAACCCTTGAAAATTTGGAGTTTTTCCCACAAATGCCAGAGATTAAAAGTCGCAGAGATATTTGAAGCATGTTTTGCCATGTGGGATTCGACCTTATGGAAGCCTTGTATTGACGGTTTCTGAGGAATTCTATTAATTTATGTCCTGAACATAAGGACCCTAAGAATCACAAAGAACAGTACACATACATGTATATCCTGGTGTGTGAGAATGAGGGCATGTCTCTCAAAACAGTGTTTGTAAGAGGCCACTCCCAGCTTGTACTCTGCCACCTCTGTATTGTCCAGTACAGTCCGTAAAACCTGACCCCATCACCACTCACTATTCTACTTCACAACGTTAATAACTAAAAGAAAAGTAACCCCATTGAGGTGAAACTGTTCAAAGCAACGAGCTGTCTCCTCCAGCCACCGCCTCTAGACCTTGGATCGTGCCTTGTGTGAAGCTTGCCAAAGCGGAGCCCCAACCTGGGCAATCTGGACTTGGTGACTCCTGCTGGAGGGGAGTGCTTTGCTTTGTTTTGTGCAGAGGTCATGTCAACATACTCCAGGGCTGTCTTCGGGGTGAAGGATGTGTAAGGCCGGGAGATCTATTCTTTTCTCTTTGGAAATAAGAGGTACTCATGAATTCGGGGAGGGGTAGAAATGTGTGGTTCACCAAAACCACGGATCAGTACTCAACGAAAACTTGATTTAGTCTTGTATTCTGCCCCATCACACCCGGTGAGAAGGTGTAATAGGGGTGGGGCAGGTTGGTGCCTTGTACAGAACCATAAAACCTCAGCTTTTACAGCAGGTACCAGGAATGCAGTGAACTGTACCTGTCAGGCTCTGGTGACGACTGGTGTTATTACAA
Organism: Acholoe squamosa; assembly: GCA_949317995.1. Lineage (NCBI taxonomy): Eukaryota > Metazoa > Annelida > Polychaeta > Phyllodocida > Polynoidae > Acholoe > Acholoe squamosa. Next base: position 56,769,100 of record OX439042.1, read on the forward strand.
TAGAACATGGTAACGTTACCTGGGGGACCTGTGCTTACCTGTCCCACCTTCCTCCTGACCCTCATTATCAGCACTTGCCAAAAGCACCATGTTAAGAAATGTAAAATAGGTGGAATTGTTATTCTGTCCAGCTTGGGCGCAGGGCGTGACGAGCCCTCTGCCCATTGTTATTCCCTATGGTCAACGCAATTTGGTTTGTAATATTCCAACTGTAAACAATAAACATTAACTATTACACGATGATATGAGAATTTGGCAAACCACAGTTATTTGTGTTTTCTATTGTCTGAACTCTGACTACATCAGACATTAACGTGCAATTGGCACAAACAGCTATGTCGTTTGATGTTAAATCTTCCCACGGTCTATCCTTAATTTGCGAAATGTGAAGCTTTAGAGTTAAACACCTCAAAATTATCATTGTGACTATGGACATCCTGTGTTCAGCTGTAGTTGTCAGATCATATACAATACTCCACTCTGGTACAGCTAAACCTATGCCGGGCCCTTTTCATCTACATCCACAATACACCCCTTCTTGTATATGACATACTCTTTAGGAAGTTGCCCCTACTACCTCTTCATCCATGCAACCTGGCCCTTCCACTCCACAACTTCAGATATCCTATACACATTCACAATGTTCACTATTTTGAGAAGCTTTCTTAACTCGATCAAAAGATGGCCACATCTCATTTGAATGTGCACGTAGGTAGACACAAAGCCAGTGTTGTCCTCTAAAGAACCACCTCTGGTTGTACCTGACTTTCCCCATGTAAGACGGACATGTGGGGAGCTCAGTCCCTCCAGCTCCTACATACATAAAGGTGTATTTCCCCAGGGGTACTGTTCACTATGATAAGCCGATTTGTGTCAATTAAACTTTAATCGTCACCTTTAGAGCCTCACAGCAAGTCTCTCTGCAGGGCACCAAGCTATCTCAATACCTCTATATATAGAGGCCTTAAATAGTTGATACAAGGAAGAATTGCGTGCACAGGTATTCCTCTGTGTGCTGGCATTGACCAGGTGTCAGATAAGTAATTTGACCACATGTAATTATAGACATCTAAATCTTGATTGTGGTAGAAGTGTTTAGATTTTGATTTAGAAATTGCTAATAAGGAAGGTAAGTATCATATTCTGTGGGATGAGTGATGTTGATCTAAAAGATAAGTTTACTTTGTATGACAACAGATGTTGCACTGCAGCGCCTGGCTCAAACGAATTCCCTTGTACAAAGAGTATTGCAGCAAAATTGATGATGGTTTAGAACATAGCTCTTGGCAGAAGATGATAATATAACCTCACCCTCTTGAATTACAAGCCACAACGTGATATGTGCCATACGATACATGTTCAGTTCAGGCTTTCACCATGTCAGAAGTAAGACAGAATTCCACGTAGCTGTGAGCCATATGCTTCTGGCTGAAGAGACAATAGAGCTTGGTACCCGGTGTGTAATGCAAAGCTCATCTGTGTAAATTGGGAGTGTTGAAATAGTAGGTTGTTACCCCCTGGGGAGTGTTACCTGTACTACATCCTGGTATCAGACACGGTACCCCTCTGCCTGAGCTATAACCTGAACCCACCTTCTTCACTCAACCCACCCTCCCAGTAAAAACTCAAACTACGCCCTCACAGCACAAAGTTCACCTGGGTGGACTCCAAGGTGGCATATATTGCGTACTCCAGGAATGGCCTCACAAAGGGAATTATCGATGCCCCTGGCTTGATGTTATGGCCTGCAGGGGCGATGCTGACAGATCTGCTTAGCCTGTCTTAAGGTTGATTAAGCCTGTTGTGGGGCCACCACTGAGGCGTGTGTCTGTAATCTCTACATGGTGTGAGCCTCAGCACTGGTGGGTGGACACAGCCAACTGTCATCAGGCTAACGTAGGTTAATTATCATGTAGAATGTTTTAGTGCTGGGTGTCTATGGAGGAGGACGTAGTGAGGTAGGAGTGCCATATGAATGATGTTAGTCAACTGTGACAAGGCTCAGGGACGTATTGTGATCTGTCTGAGGGCAGGTGCAGCTACAACTGCCTACATACTTTCCAGGTCAGGGCTGACAAACATTGAGTTGGATTGTCAGCTGCCAAATGCTGAGTGGTCTTTATGAGTAGAGAATGATATTGGGAGCTTACTCTTTTATTATGTTCCTATAACTAACTAAAATACAACATAATCATAAAGTCAGGGTGTGACTAAATTACCTTTTCTATTTAATGCACGATACTTTATATGTTAATGCTCTAGTTAATCACGGATTGTCAAATGCGCCTTACAGCAGAGGGTAATGAAAACAGAATCGTTCACAGTATGGCCGATAGTTACATTGCTTTTCAAAGGTAACTTGGGAGTATGAATTATGGTTATAGTTTTAGTGTCTGTTGCCAGGGGGCGTGCCAGTCCATGTCGGCACCATAACAAAAGGGCCCGTTTTAATATGCCGCTGACTCCACTAAGCCCTTCCCTTTGAGGCCCATTGTTTGAAATGACTTCAACCAGGTCTAACGCAACTTTTAGTTTTAGACCAGTTTGAAGGCCTGAGGCCTGCAGCTGCTGTTAGCCTGGAGGTGGTCAGACAAGAGTGAGCAACAACAGTGATAGGACGCTATTTCTTTTATACAGCTACTTCTTTCCCAACACAACATGCACATGTGACTATTAACCTTCTTGTTGGACATTTGACTAATAGCACTACACTGCAAAAAATGTGTTTAAAGATACACACCAAATTTTCTCAACACCCGCATTTAAACACCTAAACACTTGAAGTGTTTAGGTGTTTAGCTTTTGCACACTTGTTCTTAAACATCTAAACACTGAAGTGTTTTAAAGTGTTTAGCATTTAAACACTTGGTTAAACACTTTGTAGTTAAACAGTTTTAAAATTGAACGCATTTAGCACTAAAGAAGCATTTAGATAAGTGGGACAAATAAGTGTATAAACAAGTGTTTAAGTCTTAAACACTGGTGTTCAATCCCTAAACACTGTTTTTACAGTGTATATATAAAATGTGTCATGTTGTGCCAATATGTTTGATTGCCATACAGAAAGAGCGCATCAATTTCGAACCATGCATTTTCATATCTAGACCCATCTTGAAATACATGTGTTCTTGGCGCCGTGTTCTTCTTGAATTTACCATAGTAGGTTCATGGAAGGCAAATATTGTAATATATCTCACCTGACTCACTGGTATACAAATGTAGCGCCATATTTAGCACTTAACGTTAAACAAAACGTCGTATAATTTAATGTACTAAAATGGTATATGACCCGACTAGGAAACAGGCATATATGAAAAAGGATTTTTAAAAGGCTACTACGGAATACTGTTTGATAACTACATGACTACATGTATGAAATATAGGTCCATTGAAACTTCACATGACCGGTAGAGCTGCGAATTTAGTATAATACGTGAGTATGTTCACGTCACATAATTCAAATAGTTGACATGGTAGCAGCAGAGACTTGTCCAGATACCAGCTGACCACCTACTGACTGACCTCTGCACCCTGGAGCATCTGGAGGTCAATCCTCCTGTTTTTGTTGTCTTAGTCCCTAAATGACCACATGATGCCTACAGGTTTATGTTCTGGTCATCATGATAAACCAATGCGCGGAGCTCTGGCGACACTACACACCATTAAGTACTGTCTTGGGGCATTATACTGACCCTTTGGCACTGCTTGTACCCAGGATGAGGATGGTGCAGCTATGGCGAGTTACTCGGCAGGCACATGTCCATGCACCGTTATGAACAATGTCATAATGCAATATGGGACCGTTAACGGCTTAATACTAGTAGTGACCAGACAGAAACTCGTTTACGTGATGGATGGTTATCAATAAAGAAAGCTTGGAGAAACACAATGATGAACTGGAGAACGACTGAGAAAAGACGGAGATACCAGTAGGTGGTCTGAGAGACTTTATGTGAGGTGGGCGGGGTTGGCCGTGGCACTGCCAGATAACGAACACTGGTAGTCCACCAGGACAGCAGTCTGCCAGCAGCTGACAGAGCACAGCCAACCGTCGGCCTCCACACCATTCACGCAGGAGCCCACGCCCGTGCACGCCTCCTAGAGGGGGTCAGGAATACTGCCAAGCCAACCTGCCACAGCTATGTAAGGACCCTAACCATGGGAAGATTCCTCCTTCTGAGATTACTTTGTCTCTGTGTGCCACAAATGTTATAGCAAACAAACTACAAAGGGATCCAAGACACAGGGCATCAAAGAATGCAGTTTATGGTGGTCATTATGTGAATCCCAGGACGTGGGGTGACCGCACAGGGCAGGATGTGGCTGTAGGAATTGTTGGCAAGACACAGTAACCAAATTAGGGTACCACTGGAGGACAAAAAGAACAAGGGTTCAAGTAGGGCAATGCATTCCTCATACGTTCACCCCATAAGTGACCACTTATGGAGTATATTCTTTTTCTGAACTGGTAAAATTTTAGATTGTTGATGAGCGTTGAAAAACAAGTGAACCAGAATAACGCTTAGACAATGGAAATTCTTATGAAGTGCAGTTGGGACTCGTCTTCCGATCCGATCTTTATACAACCACCATATAAATAGTCAGAAATTGAATAGACCACAGAAAGGTGAACGGCCCCTCATTGTAGATTTGACTCATAGTCTGGATGATCCTGGGCTGATAACTCCTTGGAGGGGTCACTTTCATCTAGGGAGTCTCAATAAAAGATGGATAAGCAGGAGGTCGTTGACCATCAGGTAGGGATTATACAAAAGTAGAAAGTAAAGGGTGTAAGGGCACCTGCCAAATGCTTGGTATTTACACTATAAGGTACAGAGTGGGTCGTGCACACACAAGGTATGTCTGTGTGGCAGGGGAGGCTTCATTTACCCCCATTAGTCAGGTGCCTTAAGGTGAAAATACTTTTGCGGTGGACAAAAGCACCAAATTTTTCCTATCCATAGAGAAAATCGTTGCGATCTATCACTTGCTCCAAAAAATCTGATGAGCAAAACACCTTTTTGAGCTGTTTTCTAAAAAAAAAGTTTTGAAAATGACAAAAAAAATATGAAAAATTGATTAAGTAATCACCCACACATGTTAGTTAATAAATCCAAAAAGTAATCTATATGGTATAATTAGGTCATTTAGGTTTGACCTACTTACAGAGGTCAAAGGTCACAAAAACAGTTTTTGCCAAATCCCTGCATATAATAAACATTTCTGAATGATTCAAAGTTGTAAATTGGGGTTTCTGGGGAAGGGGACATTGTTAAAATGTATTTCAACCCATTCTGATTCATATTTATGTGCATAAACCAGACTCAAACTTTCCAAATACACACATTTTCGAATTATTCATTTATGAACATTCCAAGGCTAAGTCTCAAATGTTCTTTGCTTGGTACGAGTGTATCCTATCAAAGGGTCCTACAATTAGAGAACAAATTGGCTCAGTCAATGTGCTGGCAAGTTGGATTATTGATGAACTAGTGTGTCCATTAAGTTTTAAGAAGGGATTATTGATAGTAGAGGCCATCAATATACACCATAGTAGTTAATCAACCACTACTCAGGAGTCCTTTCACTGGACTGGCATAAGTATCATTCAATACCATACAAATGAAAATAGTGGGATCAGCAGAGAAACATCTACTGCTCCACTGGACAGCACACCAGCTACCCCTACTCTACCACCTTCGTGTACACGAGTTTTTGCTGTCTACTTGAAACCATCATCAATTTCTATAGAAACCAACTGGGTTGAGCAAGGTTCATCACTCCTTCAATAGAAGAACCCCAAAAGGGCCAGGCCATATCATGGCTGCCTACCCTGCATCACTGTAGCCAGAGCCTGTTGATCCACCAGCTGTTGTAGCAATGTTGCCATTGTTCTTTGAGAAAGCAGACTGACCAGTCATAATCAAACATGGATTAGACCTTCTTAAAGATATATTAAAACTCACTTTTTAAATCCGGGACAGATACCTGTCCAATATTTGCCATGAGCAAATAATATTGTGGAAATGGCCTTATGTTTATGGGGAACATAAGCTTTTCGTTATGATTGGAGGCTTACACTTGGCAGAATGGTTATGGAACACCCATGGTGACCTACTTGAAGTATCTTGATGGACAAAATTAATGTGGATGGACAGATGCCATTACTGAGACCAATTGTAAGGTCTATGTAATGATGCAAACCATTTTTGCCAGACTGTATATTACCAATCACAAACATGATGGTGATCCTGTTGTCTTTTTGCTCATCAGAATCAAATCTACCCACCATTTTCTTGCATTGGTGCACTAGCCGTATTCTACCTGGTAGTGCATTAATGCACAAGCCGGCTGGAAAGAGTTAAAGATCGAAATGGACCAGACATATAAACTCTTAATACCACTTTCATCATGAAGTGCCCTAATAATTTGGGACTTATAACAGGATTGGATAAAAATCTGTCAATGAGCTCATTGCAGACATCAAGGTTAATAAATCAAAAATAAATTGATAAGTCTCTTTGGACTGTGATGTGTTATATCCTATACATGGTCATACTTTGCATTTTTGTCCAATGCAAAACTGTTTTGACTTTAAGGGACCTGATATTTTACTTGTGGATGTGGCATGTGGATACTAATCTGAATGGGTTCAAATACACTTCAGCAATTTCCCCTTCTCCAGAAACCCCAATTTACAACTTTGAATCCCAACATTCTCACTTGCAGGGAATTGAATGATATTTATGCCAGTCCAGTGAAAGGACTTCTGAGCAGTGGTTGATTAACTACTATGGTGTATATAGACGCAGGCCCCTACTACAAATAATCCCTTCTTTAGACTTAATGGACACACTAGTTTATAAATTATCTCAACTTGCCTGTACATTGACTGAGCCAATTCATTCTCTAATTGTAGAACCGTTTCATAGGATACACTGGTACCAAGCAAAGAATATTTGAGACTTCGCCTTGGAATGTGCATAAAGGAATAAATTGAAAATGTGTGTACTTGAAAAGTTTGAGTCTGGTTTATGCACATAGATACCAATCAGAATGGGTTGAAATACACTTCAGCAATTTCCCCTTCCCCAGAAACCCCAATTTACAACTTTGAATCGTTCAGATATGCAGAGGTATGGCAAAAACTGTTTTTGTGACCTTTGACCTCTGTAAGTAGGTCAAACCTAAATGACCTAATTATACCATGTAGATTACTTTTTGGATTTATTAACTAACATTTGTGGGTGATCACAAATGAATCAATGGGACTTCGATTTCTTTGACATTTTTAAAACTTTTTTTAGAAAACAGCTCAAAAAAGGGTGTTCCACTCATCGAAGTTTTTGGAGCAAGAGATAGAAATGAACGCAACGATTTTCTCTATGGATATGACAAATTTGGTGCTTTTGTCCGTTGCAAAAGTATTTTGTTATTATAGCCACCTGAGGCACCAGACTACATCACAGGCCCGGGTGCGGCTCAAAGCCTTTACCATGGATTCACATTCCGATCTGTCGCTGGCCTCGCATAGAAAGATATGAGTACTCATATTCAAAGTTGTGTCCACCCACCACCACCTAGCTTCCCCTTTTTTAATCCTCCCCACAGAACCCCCCCCCCCCCACACACACACACACACCATATGCATGGGCTGTGCTGGAGAACGTGGCGGGTGCGGGGTTCATGGGCCATGTTCCATGCTCACTATGTGTGAGTGACATGAACGTCATATCTGTATACCGTGCCTGTCTGGCTACATGTCTATAGCTCCAACATTATTGCGGTAACTGCCTTTGTCTAGACTCCAACCAAATCGCACCTAAGCAGACAGGAGATTTACCAATGCATAATCCTCAGACATCTCTTTACGTATTCCATGACAGCCATGGACGTATATGAAGCACTCAGATGCAGAATTATTGAGTTATGATTTCAAATATCAATTATCAAACATACTCTACATGGCAGGTATATATTATATTGAAAGGGTAGCAGGAAGGAGGGCAGTTCGCCACCCCCTTCCTGTAGTAATGCACTACAGGCATGATACCCAGTGACACTTTATTGTAAGGTGCACAAAGGTAGGGGTCAGACGTGGAATGCTAGATGTAGATTCCTGCCAGCCTGTGCGTTCAGCTGAGGCCTTAGCACATCAACGGATATCGCATGATGCATGTCGTGTCAGCTGGGACGGAAAAGGACAAGCTTATCCACCATCCATTCCTTTACTATAAGGAAGGTTTTCCTGGTTACCTGAACCAAGGCAGGATCAATCCAAAAGATCTCCTTCCACATCTAGACAGTATAGAGGAAAAATCCTCTATTTCTTTTTGCGATAATACATGAACCATTTAGAGTCACTTGTGTCAAAAGTTGCACCATGGACTGTGAGTCGATACCATTGACCAAACGTTGATTCTGGTGACATTTTATGGCTCTCAAATGCAGCAGAGATATCTATGGAATTTATGGGCTTTCCAGCAAAGCAGGTGCTTTGGATTGGGAAATAATGCCAAGGTTTACATGTCTGTTCTTGGGTTATCTGAAGAGCTTCAGTCAAATTAGAAGAAATTTTAGACCATATTTTGAAACACTATACTTTTTCTTGGTCTGACCGCTCCATGCAAAACCCCTATCTGCCTGTATACTGCTTCTAACTCCCAAACCTATACGGAGGTATCGGATTGTTCTATGGCCGCGACCATTGCTGAAGCTGATTACCAGCGGTTATTACTGATAACAGATATCAGATGGGTACCAACTGTCCCCCGAGAGGTCTGCAGTGAATAGCTGGGATCATTCCATTGGCTGATAATCAAACCAGCTGAGTCGGTATACGGACTTAGCTGGTTTGATTATCAGCCAATGAAATGACACAAACTATTCACTGTAGTCCTCTCGGGGGCCAAATGGTACCCATCTGATAGGTGTTATTAGGTGTAATGGCAGCGCCCATAGGATAACCTGCTACCTGGAAATACCACTTCATGCACCCTCACTTTTATCACACCCCAGCTAGTCTCACCCAAATCAGCCTAAAACCATATCGTGGCCGACTGACTTTCATATTGTACCCATTCGTGTTGAAACTTGTCAACCGTGCAGCAATTCGGTGCTTTGGTGTGATGGCCTCAGACATCAAAGTCAACTTAAATTAGAACTACTTCTCCAACAATAGACTCTATCGGCCACCTACTACCCAAGTCTATTAGATTGGACTGAAGTGAAAATGAGTTCTTCATGAGAAAGTGCCTGCTTTAGTTGGAGTAGTCTAATAACCTTATATGTACAGAGTTGTGGTGGTAGATACCGTTGCAAATGGAATGAGGGATTTTGCCTGCAGGGTTATCTTTGGTCCCTGACTGCACTGCCTCCCCATCCCGTGCCACTGCTGCACCTCCATTCACCCTCTGTATAAACAGGGCCCTGCGTGTTGGACCCAAACATGCTATGGTCAACACCACCTAAAAGTAGCCTCATGTCACGGAGGTCACCCTTTAACCACAGATTCCTCATTTAAGTCTCATTCCCCTGACTGCAAGCTCCAACAAGATGGACTGTCTGTAACAATTGTGTGTGACATAGACACATATTAGGGGCTTCTCTGTAGCACCCACTGTACACCTACCTCACACTACTTGCCACACCACAGCGTCCACGCACTGTGTACTGCATATATAGCCACAAAAAAGGCTGACAAGATAAATATAACTAAGCAGTGTTTTATGTTTTATTTCTATATACAGATAGAAGTAGCTTAGCGCTGTGTATATGGAAGATATAATATATAAAGTGGATGTGCTCTCATGCATGTAGCCTTTCCTCTAGAGCCCTCCCCAGGGAGGTTTGCATGCAGACACTGCCCAAAATTACACTTGGGTGATTATTGTTTCAACAGGGCACCTGGAGGTTACACTGAGTCATTATATGTAATGCATGTTATAATCTGAAGGACACAGCTTTCAATGGGGGGGGGGGTAAGAAAAATGATGGCACTTTGGGGTTCTTCTTGTATAAAGTAGGTAAGTTGACCCATGGATACCACATTTATATGTACTACTAACACTATAATATACAACCAGGGACCTTACAAAAGATACCATTTACAATGGTCAAAAGACCAGTATAAAAGGTAGGATTCTTGGTATCTGATAGAGACATATAATTATCCTCTGTTTCCCCTAATGATAGGGATCTGGCACCTAGGTGGCACGGCAGATCCCTGACATTGGTGATGACCTTGCCGGGTCTTGCCGCCTGAGGGTTCGAAGTGGGACGTGTAGGGTTATAATGAATGTGCTGCACGAGACAATGACAGACTAAAGAAACCATCACCCCCTACACATAGAGGTAATGTGACATAACAGCAATCAACTCCCGGAAACAACTACGCAACAAAGGTACCAATAATAGGATAGCATTAACAGATAAGCGATGATGTTATTTTTTCTGTTATTTTGCTATCTCTTCATACACTGTGTGTGCTGTGTTGTTTGGATTGTTACACGTTCAGGTTATCTCTAATGGCTGACCTGTGGCACAGAACTATATTGACGGCAATAAGATGGTTCCTGGATGCTGAAATACATTACAATTATAATTATCAAGTACCCTAGGCCCATATTTCGGAGGTCATGCCATGGATCCTAAGCCATTTAATCAACCAGAAACTATGCAATAGCCTGTCACAACTGAGGTCGATATAAGTTATTATGACACATGACACATCTAAATAGCCGTAGCCTTGAGTATTTCGATAATGTCATGGTAGGTTAAGTAGTAAGAGTAGGGGGACTACTTGTATGGTCAGCTTGAAGCACGAACGCAATTTTGGCAATGTCTTCGGTAGTGCTGCATATATCTCATGACAGCAAAAGGACAGAGTGCATTTATTGGACTATGCCGGGCCTTGAGTATCAAATAACAGTGGCTCAGCTCATTTATATAGAAAGACATGCTACAGTGTAGCAGGCACAAGTTAGGGTAGCTCTAACAGGCCAGCTGTGTGCCGACAGAAAATGAATAGATTCGGAGACATGTGTCACAAGCTACATGCCCGAGCAAATGCCTGGCCCAAAGGCTGCTATGAGGAGGTGGCAGCAGGGCCGTTATAGGAGATGATCCACTCCATACAGGCATTCTCCACGTGCCCACATCCACCAGTCAGACGGGGAATGTAGCTGAGAAATCTGATTGTTTACCTCTACCTGTAAGGTCCACCATCTGTACTACCTTGTCTTGGTTTTTAGCACAGCTGACTCCCAATACAGGAGTGTCCAGAATTGAGCAGTGTATGCCATCACTGTATTAGAATATATATACTCCCAATATTATAGGGTGCAATGGATGGTTCATTTCTCCTTTAGCTTTAGTTAGAATCGGTCGACTGATTGGACTAGAGTACTCTCAACTTGTGTTGGGATATTTTAGTTCCCATTAATACAGTTTTTTTGTAGAACATTTTTTCAAGTGTTATTCTCACTCCTTTCACGGTTTTGATGTTTTGGATACACAGCTCTGCATTTTAAAGAGAATATTATGATCAGGTTCAACACATTTTGGGATTCAGGGAAGTGATAATGGAGGGCATTTCTCTAAAACGCCAATTGATATTATTGTGAAATGCCCTCAGGTCTCTCCATGAAGACTTACAGTAGGGACTCGGTGTGTTGGTTCAGTTTATTATAGCTTCATATGTATGCACGTGTGTGTGATGGATTACGTGCCACCACCTCCTCTACTTAATCAAAATGTCTAAATGAAATACACTTCTGCCATGTAAATTATTAGATGATGTAAATCAATAAACTACTTATCTGCGCACCTTGGTATTGTGGGTTGGGCTTGATATCGCCAAGTAAGATTGCAAGATAATCATACAATCTATTCAATATCTCACACACTAAATAATGAATACACCGCTTCTGGAATGTCGCATTGAATAAAAATATCAACACAATGGCTTCTGGCAGGCGAGAAGTGGTTAGCCGTGGCATGCAACTCCGGTCCTTCTCCATATACATGTATTATTGGTATACATAGAGAGACTAATTCACCCCCCCCCCATTCATTATTGTTGGAACTGCGTACTGGTATATCTAGAGCCAGAGGTATGTCTACTGTATGGATATTGGACATAGATATAGCCGTAGAACACCAGTCCTCACATTGCGATAAGCACATCCTGTCTATGTATGTGAGTCTCAGACACAATCAGTCTGCTTTATGACTTACTGTTCTCTACATCCTGCTGCTGATGGCAGCTGCAGCCAAGTTGGTTTTCAGTCCTCCTTACTACTACATGTATGTACCCCTTCTATTCTACATACGGATGAGTGTCACACTATAGGCTCTCCCACGCCCTTAATGCCTAGGGCAAAAATACATAATATATAGGTAGTCTAGGCAGAGAAGGAAGCAGTCCTGTTCAAAAGTTGCAAAAGGACATTGCCTTACTCCCACTGGTCTGTTCTTTTTAGGTCATTCCTTTGGGACTGCCTTCTCTTTTTTACAGAGCTCTCCCTATGTGTGTTTCCGTTGTGCCGTCAGCAATGGCTGCACCACGGATTGGGGATGGGTAAACATAGTGTAAGAGGGCGATTAGTCCTTGGGCAATGATACCCTACTGTTTTCCCACCGCTCCTAATGAGTGTGCTGCCTAAGTAGAAGCCTGCTACCTCTACTCCCCGCCCCCAGCTCTCCTACAGCTACCATGTGGACATTTTACTCTGTTATGTACAGGAGGACCACTGAGCTGCACCTCTCACATGAAGGCTCCACCCCCCCCCCTTGTGCTGCCGAGTACAGGCTGAATAACTCTACTCAGTTCACCTGTGGCCCTGGTAGACACACCTGAACACCTTGCTGTAACGGCCAGTGCCTTTAATACTATAGGACCCTTGGGTACCTTGTCAGACCACACCTGAGCAGTGATGACATCCACCCATCTGTCTAACACCTCCCGTGTCCACAGGTAGAGGTCACACAAAGTGCCACAACAGCAGAACCCATGGTGAGTAGCACCTGAGGGCTTTGACTTTTAGTACCAGTAATATACATTTTACTGCCCTTTTCACTGCTCTCCTGCATCAGTCGTAGGTTGAAATTAGTGTTTTACCTATTGGTCACGCGATGAAAATTTATACTGGTGAATATTATATGACACTGCTGCGTTTATTGCTTTCTGTTTGAATTTACATGTATTTCCCTTTTGCCACAGCCACTGCAAGGGATTTATTGTATATGGGTAGGTTTAACATGGAGAAATACGATCTAAGTGTCGGTTTATACTAAAACATCCGCTGTAGGCGATAGTATGGCACTTGAAATGCTAGTCCGTTTACTGAGTAGTCAGGGTGGACGTAAGGGGCTAAGTGTGTGCTGTCAACAGAATGTTCAAATTCCAGGAGCCCACACAAATAATTATAAATTCCCTGCCATGTTTGGATGGGGATCACCCGGATATATCCCTGTGCCTACAGCTCCCCTGTGCCAGCAGAACCCTTACAAGTATGTGTATCCTATACACTGGTAAACATAGAACTGCGTTTATATACATGTAGAGACATACACATACTGAAATGCTGGCACCCTTATACCAACCCTCCCTTATTTCCTCTACATTCGCTCCAGAAACACCGTTTCATTTTGTCACGGTGCCTTTGCTCCACTTTGCACCAAACTGAAGAGTGGCACCTTAAGGCCCTGACCCGTGCCCAGGGACAGGAGGGGGTCTAGGCCAGGTATGTGCTGCGGCGTACAGCCATACACCCTGCCCTGATGATCTTTCATGTCCAAAATGGCCAGCGAACCTGCAGCACAGCAGGGGTGCGCAGAGGTAACCCTTTCCATATTGCCAGCTAATTGATAGGTCTTAGGTCCGCTTCGACCAACTCTATCTCCTCTATAGAATTGTGGGCCCAGCTTGTCCGTGTGCACGAATACCCATGGTCGGACCATTTTAAGTACCCTTTTGTACTGGAGGCTTGTAAGATGGCTGGGGAAGTAGTCTGTATACTGGTCTTAACAAATGCCTGTGACACATATACAAAATCCAGCTTTTCAGCCGTCCTTCAAACTTTCTTTCTCCTAAACCTTCCTGTATTACACAGGTGTGAGGATTTTTCACAATACGAACTGCTTAAAAATAAAGTCTTATCATAGAAAGGCACACAAAAGATGCCCATGATTAAGGATAAAACCTGGTCTGAGATGGTTTTGTCACATCCTTATTCAGAGTTCATCAGTAAGTGTTAGACAGGGACCAAAGACCTTCAGAGGCTTCCAGAACTCAAGATAGCCCCATTGACACCCATAAAGTCCGCAGTATGACTTTTACTCTATACAACTCTTTTACTGACCCTCCTGAGCTTTGACCCTCCCTCCACCTTCAGGCTACCAGAGACTCTCTAACAGTACTTCCCCTCTTTACAAGGTTGTAATCTTGGCTGGCCCCCTGTCCTCCTCCCTAATCATTAGGCATCACAGGTTTGTGGACATAACGACAGACCCCTACGGCAAGGCGACATGGGGGCAATAGATAGGGATGGGAAAGGTGTAACTTGGTTTTTACTGGGTTCAAATATACAATGTCAGAAAACGTGTATGCAGGTGGGTGACCTTGTCTGATTCTGAATGCATATTGTACAGAGAATCAGCTACGGATGTCACTGCAATAGACCGTGTATAATTCATGCCATATGAAATGGGGAATATCAAGCAAATAAGAGCCAATGATATCATCCATTTAACTGATGATAGAAAATTAGCCATATCAAAATAGAATCGTCACCAGATGCATCTCGAGGTTAACTGGACCTGCACAACCTTAAGTGAATATAAACGATTAAAGATAGTGATCAACGATCCCTTCGACATAATGCATGGTTTTCACGGTTATTGAAGAATACGTATACCATGCATGATGAACTTTACAGCACATGGGAATCTTAGACCTCCATTGCCTTTCCGCAATTGCAGCCCTTTGTGGTTGTTGTAAAACAGGGGAGGGATTCCCATATATCTGCGTGGTGTTCCACCCCTTGTCAACATTATTACATGTTTTCGACATGCAAACTTAAGCCAAGTAATCAGTCTAAGTGTCTTTGCCACTGGAGGAGGCCTTTAGGGACTGTCACACACCCACTGCTTACATACTTAGATAGCTAAGTCATTAGAACTAAGTCACCTAAGCCATTGTTTAACAGTGAATACTGGAGTTTACGTGAATGGAGTGGTAAATGGTGATAGTCCCACCCTGGACGTTCCCACGGATTGGTGTTGGCTGCCGACATCAGATTACTGTTATGGGTCACGGTGAGTTACCAGGCCTTCATGGGGTATTCAGCTGCCTCCTCCCCTCTACTCTTTAATAATGATTATAGAGTAGTAATATGTATACCCCCACACAGGGCATACAGACACATAGACCTGTCCAACCACATACTACAATAAGAAGCCCCTGACAGTCCTCAAGGGGTATTGTGCACGGGGACATTGCCTTTTCTTCACTGAACAGAAGAATACCAATTTCGAATTTGAATAATTTGCAGTGACCAGCCTCCATGGGACTCACCTTTAACGGGACCATTAGCTGTTAAAATGGTAACTCTAGTCCTGTTCATGTAGAGTTATTGTATGTGGATCCGACTCTACACACATTCCAGGATCTGGTAAAGAGTCAACATGAGCTGAGCCCATCTACAGATTGGCCAAATTACCTCATCAAAATATCAAGTATCACAGATGAACAGATCTCTAGTGCATGTTATAATGATAGATTGATGTCCCTGACATAACTCCTTGCATCTATCCGGGGGATTCCCAATCATGGTGAGTTGCAAGTTTCAAAAGCTATAACTGCAATGGTTGTGTCAAGCAGATCGGCCACACAGGAGAGAAAATTAAAATGTGGATGAAATACTAAGGCAAAGAGATGAATAAATGTGTCAAGGAATTTTAACTTCTCACTACTGCACTAATCTATCGATATTTCCTGTCTTCATAGGTCACAAATCCACATTCCTCTTGACCATAGAAATATTTGGATTGAATAACTGAACAAAGTGATATATGGCATTCCTTTGAGTTTGAGTTCTCACAAACGGTATGGACGATTTTCTGTTTACCTTCTCTGCATTCAGCAGGGGGCTACAGCTCGGGTTATCTACACACGGAGAGTAGTGCGTTCCGTACTTTTGGTTGACATGAGTAAACCCCTTTGTATCCTGCATGTAGGGAGGCACTTTGATACGCATTGGTGTTAGGAGGCAATCCTTCATCCCAGTCAGAGAAATATATATTTCACTGAGTTCACGCCCCCTTCACAATCTATTAAACGACTGTGCCTTTTCAGGAACATAATTATTTTTGCATGTGCTGGTCATAAAACATCTTTATGGTGAGTCTACAAAGTCACCAGGCAAAGCGTCTTTTATATTTAGAGACCTACACCGTTAGGGGTAATTTGGAGAGGACCAGCTCTCTAGAAGTCTCGGAATGTCTCTCGTGAGATCCCGTGGGACCTTAAGCATTATGGGTATACCTCTTCACGGACATGAGCGCCATTGACATCAGTGGACGAGTAGGGCGAATTAGATGTTGGAGAAGTTGTCCTTAGTCCTTCAAGTTCAGTGGTCCCCTCTCTGCATCCATTCACTGTGTAATCCTTTTGTAGCCAACCCTCACTGCCCGTGTATATTTTAGTACAACCTTTCTCTAGGTCCTTTCACTACGTTAGTCTCGCTTTTGTGAATTGGTTATGGTTTGAACACTTGTCTGATATTTACAATGATTAAGAGTTTGGCCTACTCGTATGAGTGTGTTATGGTTTAATGGTCACCGAATGGTTTTGGTGTTAGGAAGATTTGTTAGACTTTCATTAGACCCCATACATGTAGTATAGGCGTGCCTTTAATTGTATAGATCAGTTCACACACTTCAGAGGCCATCAGTACAAACGTCATCTGTCATGACAAATACTATGGTGAATAGGATGACCTTAGTGGGTCCCTGGTGACCTTGTGACAAAGATGGCGGACAGAGGACAATCCCCGACAGCAGTGAGGACACCAGCTATCAAAGGAAAGTGTTTCCCATGTAACAATGTAAACCCCTGTGTCTCAGTAAGTGTCGCCCTGCTAATGAAGATGGTTCATTGGTCAGCCAAACTCCAGGTAAGCGTTCCACACAGAGGGGACGCAGGGGGCAGCCATGAAGGTGGCAGTTCAGTGGGGAATGAATCAGTAGCTTTGATTGGTCAGCAAAAGGTGTCGGTCCTGCTGTGCGTCCAGAAATAGCGCGAGGTAGTTTCTTTGGAGGGCGTTGACGACTATTAGTGCCAGAATAATGACATGTTTTCTACATTCAGGCCGACAATGCAGGCATTACAGTTACATCAAGGGCAAGGCTGGTTTTGGGGTAGCCCCCTGCAGGCTGATCAATGTATACCTGCCCAATTTGCCATTGCTAATACATGTATCACTTGTCTAGAACCGTATGTGACTGTAAAACCCCTTACCCCCTATCCCTTTCTTTATTCATTGGGTATTACATAGTGTGGGATTTGGACCCACAAAAGGTCTCACAAATGTCAACATGGACTATCAGCCTGGGCCCCCAATAGCACATGGTTACATAGTGGTATTGGTACCTTTTATTCCCTGTCCTATCAGATTTATGAGGCGAACAGGGCAGTTCTCGAGTTGCACGTCAAATATTACGCGTTTCTATTGCTAGATTAGAAAAGGTGGCTTTGAGACTGGGCATGTTTATTGTTACCTAACGGGCAAGAAGAGCAATGGTCGGCCGCCACTACGGCAAACAAAACATTAGCCTGTGCCAATAGCACCAGGGCGGTAACCGCAAAGAACAAATACCACAAAGATTTGCACGCATGGATGCAATGAAAAAACTCCAACCTTGATTAGAGACTGACGAGCCCAAGGGACTACCCATAAACAATGCATGGAAACCCAATTAGCTAGGTTATAATTCAAAAGAATTCGGGCGCCAAAAGCCTCTTCATAATAGGTCAGCGGCGACATCAGCTCTTCAGAACAGTTTTATGGCTTCGTCCGGCCATTTCTGATTTAAGTTCTATTTGTTTAATTGTACTTTAGCTGGTTGAAATGCAATTATATAGATTAAATAGCCACCGAATATGTGAACGCTATCCACTTAACAGCTAGTTTAAGGTAACAATGAATCAATCAAAGAACACAATATGTATCAGCGTTCATTCGACCAGAGCGAATTATGACTTGTATGGGGTGAAGCACCCACGCAGCTAGAGTCATGAGAAACACTCCCTGACGTCCTCAGCTCTGTGGTTCTCAGTGCAAGTATTTTTTCTGCTTCAATATTTGAAGCCTCAACTGATTCATGCAGGCAGTCCTCACAGGCGGCTTGTTCATTGTGCTGTCCTATCCCTTATCATAACATTTTGACGGGTTTCACACCGACCAGCGTTATACCCAGAGGGCATCGGTGACGGGGGCTAAAACCTTCAGCAGGTCTCTGTTGAGAAAACCAGCAACAGAGATGGCCATTGTGTACAGATTAAGTCGGCACTGAGTCCACCACCCGCCTTACTTAGGGCTTATGGGCTGAGACATGTTGTAATTGAGGCCTTTGTGGTCTAATTGGACATATGATGAGCCAGCAGTAACATGTAACTTGGCATCCGAGGCGTTTACGCAGTTAAATAATGGCCCTAAGCCCATTGAATCCATAGCTTGCTGCCCTGACAATGCTGTGACCCTCTCATATTTGGTTAAAGTATTTAGAGGCATACAGACAGAATGCTGATACCTCCTTAGACAGATCACCCTGGGGTCAGGGGACTAGGGATATGAGGATCACCTGTCTTTGATCCCGGGTGCACCTTCACCAAGATCCTGGCTAAGTTTGAGGATTATGTCTAGAGACACTAACGTTTCTTGTTCATATTGAAGAGGCTCCTCCTCAAAATGACGAGCACTGTTTGAACGAATCTGGGCTAATCCCTCTGAGGAAATATGTAACTTGCAGATTTGGAATCAGATGAATATTTATGCAAGTGTCGGGTGAATTTTAGTATAGCATGGGTATTTGTCAATGCAGCCTATATGAATGGCTGCTGCACTCTCAGCCCCACTTGTAAATGGGCTATAAAGACCACAGTAATGGGTACAGGGCAACCTACTGTTGGGTCATTGGATTGTGTTGACAGCAACTGCTGCTTTTTTTTCTAAAAATGGAAGCAATCTACTGCAAAACGCTTGCCGCGGTCTGACAGTGTGGGGTTATAGGCTATGCAAGAAAAAGCTGTAGCATTATAGTTGTGTGTGTGTGTGTGTGTTTTTGTTGTAGATGCATAATGTCAGATTTATAGGAACTGCTTGATATAAATGTATAATGTGATATTTGTGAGAGAAAAAAAAACACACTGTACGGTAGACATGTGTGGTTGGATTCACACATCCTAGGAGCGATACTTCAAAACCTATCATGTATTTTCATGCCCATTTTCAGAGGCTAGAACTGGAGCTTAATTCAAAACATCCTGGGATCGCAACCCCAGCGATCTTAGTGTAGGCACATATCATTAGACCTGAAGCATGTTGCTCCGATGGTAAAAAGAGCTGTCAGTAGGTACCCTCTTTTAAAAAGAAGTCATGCTCTGCTTCAACATTCAACTTGCACTCACCACATTAGTCTGAAAAGTCACCTGCCTTGTTTAAAACAGAGAGGGCTGCACTATCAGATACCTACTCATGTCACACACTCTATAGTATATTATACTGACTGACTTTTTCCAACTAGGTACCTTCTCAAATCCTCCTTTTTTAGCACCATACTTGAATGCCCACTTGTGAGCAACAAAAGGGACAAGTTATAGCTACATGAAAAGAAAGGACTGGAGACAAGGGCATTTTTAGCTAGCTCTTTTTTTTTACTATAGGAGCAACACCCTCCAGGCCCGTCTACCCTATCTAATGCAGTGGTTGCAGGCCTGTCAAGAATAGCAAGTCCTGGGATCACTTCACTATTCCATTTCCAGCACTAAGATCACTGCGATCTTAGTGAAAGAATTGCATAGTGGTTTAACCTGAGTACAAGAGCAATTACAGGGAACACTCCTGATTGAAAGAATGAATAGCCTGCTGCATACATATAGAGGGGAGGGAGGATGTTTGCTGAGTATCCTTGAGGGCTCTTAGGGCTACTCATGCGTTAGGTGCACTGTAAGGTAATTCTTCCCTTCTCTCTCTTTGTCGTGGGGGGAGGGCACAATGCTTCTAATAGGCAAGCATAACTCATAGATTCATGGAGACAACTCTTGAATACTGTACGGGGTCAACTGCACCCTGTTCTCTTTTGTTAGCCCATATGGGGACGGGGAACAATGGTATAAGCACTCTTGTGAAGGAGAGTGACTCCACATCTATTCCTTTATTTTGGGACTCTCACCCCTGTGCCTAGTCAGTTCTTCTTGGAATAGTGTAGGAGGGCTGAGGCTAAGATCGATGCAATCTTAGTGCTGGCTAGGAAATGTGAAGGCAGTCTAATCTTAAGATCGCCTAATAGGATAAGGTAGAATAATTCCTAAGGACGCTGGGGTTGCGATCCCAAGATGTTTTGAATTAACCTCCAGGTCACTATAGAATCTTAAACCTGGGAAGGAAAATGTTAGCTGCATACCTACTGAAACAGCCACTAGCCAAAATACATGTATGATTCTAGGTGATCCTTATAGGTCTGGATTGAATTTAGGGTGCGCCTTATATATTGAGATTTACGGGATGTTTTGTGCCCTGTACTTTCATGTTAAGTCGAAGTGTAGTAACCTTTATACGTGTTTAGAGCAGTACGGGTCTTCTTCTGTCATCTTATCAAAGGTCAGTCCTTGGGCATTGACAATAGTTAAGAGCAGATGTGGAGAAATCTGAAGAAAGCTCCGTACATCTTAGACAAATTTCTGGACAAAGTGCTTGTACATGGCCTGGGGTATGTTTCAGAACAATTGACGATCACCAAATGACCCTACGACCACTAATTTCATATTTTCGTAGGAATCATGCCGCCTAGACAATTATCAACAAAATTGTTTGATGAAAATCGTACGAGATGTTCGTACAAATATACCTAGAGAATGTACGACAGCACTACTTATTCTATAGATTAAGATAGTTCATGGCATATTCCCGAAATGTGAATTATTTACTGTTGAGAATCTGATACACATGATGATGGTTAACCAAATTATACATTGGTGATCGTCAAAATAAAAAAAAAATAATGCCCAAATCGTTCATCGTTCTGAAACGTACCCCTGGCTTACAAGTTACAGGTGATACATTAGGATTAAAAATTGGGCAACTTTACATCTTTACAATGGCAGGGCTTTAAGTGAATGTATCATTACATTTTATAAGGATGCGTATCTCTGCAGAATATGTACTTATATGTAAATGAAATATCACAAGTTAAACAATCTCGGGCGTCTTCACAGTTGCTGACAGCAATGGGGGCGATGTAATTGCTGCATGACTTCCCTGAACCATCCTAAATGCAGTCAGCACCTTTACCCTGGCTACATTTATCCCAGGGTGGCTTAAGCTAACACTTACCGCGCCCATTAACCCTCCTTAAAATGCCCTATAGGAGAAAACACTGCAGCAGCACACGGGGGGTTCCTACGATGTGTTCATGCAGAATGTCCTGTTACGATGCTATCAGAAAATTACGTACTTAGGGTAGCTTAGGGCGGGATCCACTGACGAGGGTTACTATAGAAACAAACAGTGATCTGCCGCGACCTGGCAGGGATTAGCCAGCAGGCCGCCCTGCAGCGGCACCTGGTGTGTAAAGTCCTTACACGTAAGGTCTCCCATTTTCACCTTACCACGCTGTATCTCACCTTTACCTGAACATCTCAGGTAATACCAACCTTAGTTATGGCCCTCAGAGTCTGATTGTGTGGTAATTGACTTTTCACCATGAGACTCTTCAACTCCCCTGACCAGAACCCCATAATAAGGATTCTATACTCTCATCCTCAAGTCCATCCTGGTAACAGCAGCTATGGTCACCTGTGAGAACACTAGATCTTGATTAGGACATTGGACAAGCTATAATTAGTGCACATGGCATGTAGGAAGTGTCCATCCTAACACTGTACTATTGACTTTGTGGGGTGGCTGGGTGATGGCAGGCATTGTACAAAGGTGACTAAATACAGCTAATGTGTAATTATTGGAGTCACTACTACCCTATTGTAAGTTATTATTGGCTTTTGTTTTGTGTGACTACCATGGCAATGTGTACAGTGCATTTAGCATATATAGTAATATGGTTCAATAGCTTGGGGGGCAGCCCACTCGTTACATGCTCATTATGTGGATTTAATTGCATGGATATGTGTGTGAATGACACAGTGGTACCATGTGCGGCAGCCAACACACCCAACACAATTATTAAATTGTCCCAAGTATACAGTGTAGGGCCTCTCCTCTGTAGGTTCATATAGGAGTAAAGTGTGAATACATGGTATAACTTTGACAGAGTTGGGTATACAAAGAAGTTCAATTATATGAGCTGGAAGTGGATGAGTGCACAACCACCTCTCTCTCTAGGTTAGTTTCCGATTATAAATTCTGTGTATACTTTACTGGAATTCCTAACCTATCACCACTTGGTCACATTCACTAAATTAGGAATATTTAACCCAAAGCGACTTCTGTCATAGTTATTCATGATTTAAGAGCTGGGTATAAGTGCCAAATATATCAAGTACCTTGGCATTCACATCTACCATGCAAAATAAGCACATCAGTGTGTTGGCACTGCAGTCCCTGTGATGGCCTTGGTCATAATGCAGGGCTATGCTGAAGTACCAATCATGCTGCAACATAAGAACTGGGATATGTCCTGTCTTGTCTACAATGAACACTTTTATACATTCTTGAACATGTATGTCAACACATGGCAATGCGATTTTAGCTGCACTCTGTAGGTGACCAGACACTGCCTCCTGTGTGAGACTTTCTGTGGGGCTTGTTTTTGCCATTATCATTGTCTAATATCCCGTGTGGTGCTTTGTTGCTGTGGGATCAAAGCTGTGAGTCTTACCTGTGTATGTACACTCACATTAACATGCTATCGATACAAGCATGTAGACCTTCAGCCACAGGTAAACAGCACCCCAGTCCCTGCCACCCCTCACACAGAATGACTTCCGCACCTCGCCTCACCTAGTCACGAGTCCCTGATCTGGCTCCTGTACTGCTGCTTTTAGTGCCTCCAGATTCAAGTGATTGGTTTCTGAGAATGTTGTAGGCTGGGTTCTGGGTGTTATTTCAAAACGATGTAAGACAGCCAATAGACCCTATAGATGCCTTCTCTGGCTGGCCCTTATGTTTTGAATCACATAGGATTACGTAGGCCTCTCGTAGCAGTGAAATAATTAGTTGTTGAAAAGTTAGGTTATTTCACTGAGTAGGTCATGGTAGAATAATCTTCCACAACTATTTGAACGGAACCCTGGGGAAACTATTGTAGCATCTTTTGAAGTCCTTGAAACCTTAGGTGTTGGAGGAATAACAGTGTGACAAAACACAGCCCAGGTCCACCAGGTAGGCGTGTGTACACAGGCCTAACCTCAGGTAAAGACTCAGGGATCCAGCCAGGATCCTGATCCAACCATGTAGAACGTACAGATGTAGACATGCTAAGAAGGCCTGATCAGGACCTGCAACTTGTATTTGTTTCTTAATCTGGTAATTTCCATGTCATGCTAATCAACAATGGACTTGACCAGAACCACTTATAGTACATCTAGTCAGGTCGGGGGAGGTGTAATTTTCAGTGTGAATTAATGATGCGCAAGTTTACATATTTGATTCTTGTGTTCATTCTTATAGGCGAAGAGCAAACACATAGGTCTTTCTACTTCAAATAAGAATCATATGAACACTATATAAATGTTAAATATTATGTAGCTGACAGCCACCCAGTTACAGGTCGATGGAGAGGATATATGGTGTTGTATTAGACTAAACGAAATCAAATATGAAGCTATCAGTATGACTATTTCAAGCCGAGGGCCAAAGAAACCCAATGAGTGCTACACTGCAAAAATGGTGTTTAGATTTTAAACATGTTTAGGTCTAAACACGTTTAACACCTAAACATATAGGTCAGTTAGGTGTCTCATTGAGTACACATTTAGGAAATGAACACTTTTATTCTAACTACATAAACATTTACGCTAAACATGTTTAGATGTTTAGAGTTGAGACAGTTGAATAATAGGTGTCTAGATTCAAACATCAATATGTTTAGATACTTGGATGTTGAATCCACACCAGGTAGCAGCACTACCTTTGACTGGACTATCTGCACACAGTTATAATCAATTGTTGTGACAAATGTCCCCAAATCCCATGTTTATCATGGTTTCATTTCATAGAATGTCATGTGAATAGAAAGGGCAATAGAAAATTGACTAGATTCACCTCATGCCACCATCATTACCATAAAACAATCAATAAACTCCATGACTGACACCTATTTGATGTTATTCTGGAATAGACAAGGTAATTTCCTTCCTGCCAAGCTGTTGTACTTTCTCAAGTCTCTCATTCTGACACGTATATAGCTGTGGCTGACATCTTTGGAGACCTTGACAAGTAAATACTTGCTGATGCCCCCCCCCAGTAAATGAGAAAAAAAATATATCTCTGTTTTTTAATGCATACATGTCTGCAAACCTTAAATCTCCATCAAATCATTTAAACATCTAAACACAAAAATTCGTAAACACCTAAACACAAAAATTCATATATCTAAACACAAAAGTTTTAACCTAAACACCTACATTTCTAAACACTTGAACTAATCACATTGTTTGGCTAATCATGTTTAGGAAATTAATGTGATTACAAAAACGTTGCAAGAATATGTTTAGAATTGTGTTTAGGGTCTAAACACCATTTTTGTAGTGTACGGGGCGCCGGGGGGGGTGTACCCCGGGGGAGGGGGGTGTACCTCCCATTATCCATTGAAAATGGGCCCATTGCGTGTAAAAGACCACTAGGAAATGTGACATGCATGTGCCCCCCTTCTGGATCCGCCCTTGAATTTTCATTGTATCGAAAATATCTCTCCTTCCTTTAACTCTTTGTGTTGTATTACAATACAGTATGCAGCGCTCTTATGAAATCCCCAAAGTAATGAACTTATCAGCACGTGAATGTATATCACGAATCAGAAGAAAATGCTATTATCAATATTCATTCTAGTCAGGGAGTTAAAACAGGTTTCTTTGTCCATCGAGAAAAAAAAAGTTGATTTTCATTATCTTTATCATTATTGGTTAATTGTTTTGACAATGTCGCTTAAAATGCAAATCCTCCATCATTAGCAGCACGTGCCCGTCACTGTCCGTATACAAACCAGAAAATGCACGGGAATTAACAGCAAATCCTGACCATAAGGTGTTGTACAATGGGTGTAGGTATCATTGCCGCAGTCAGATTAAAAGGGGCATATGGCCAGGGGCTTAGTAAGCTTCCACCTAGCGGGGGGAATCCCTTATATTATGTTACTGAGCTCTGTTGTATTCCTGTTTTTAAGGCTTCTACCACGTGCTACTGTTATTATAAGTGTTGTAATTCCTGTGATAATCTTGCCGCTATTGAACCTTTTGGTGCCATTGTTCTCCCAAACAAACATTTAGAACCAGGCTTAGAAGAGAGTTAAATAATTTCCCAATGTGCCACAGCTATTGCGGATTTAACGGTCAGGCAATGGCACAGGTCAAACCATGCAGGATGCAGACTCAATCATAGATGATTAGAATTTGGATTTCTTGCCATGCTAGATATTAAATGGTTCACGGATTATTGCTTAACATTCACATTGATCTTATCAGTGCATATTTCATTGTAGTCTGCAAATTGTACATTTGTATCATACGTTGAGTTTAGATATGAAGCCCTAACTAAAGCCACAATTGTTTCTAGTGTGTGTATCTGATTTATCATCATTCAAATGAGATCACTGGATCAAAGGAAATTCCTCCTGGCTGTTCAATAATTAATAAATGATCTCTCAATTACGACCATGTTGTGTGCATTTAGCTGGGCGAATCCTCAAACGATTCTGCCTAATTTGTTTCCTTGTTTTTGTAAAGTAGAAATCAACACCTGTCCAGTGTTAATTTTACCCGACAATCAATACGTCAGGACGCCGGAGGAAATTGAAAAACGGCGGCGAGGTGCACGCACACAAATTAACATGAGAGTGCTCACAACAGCCTCCCTCCCTCCCCAACCCCCACCCTCTCACATGGTCCCTCAGATGTGATGTGATTGGATATGGCTGGTCATGTGACCGTGACGCCCAGCTGTCCCAGAGGGAGGTAGTGTGGAGAGGGTCAGTCACAACCTGACCAGCACACGGAGAGTACATGCAGACCCACCGTCAGCCCCCCAGGTGCATAGAGTAACTACTACAGCAGGCAGCCTCCTCCCCCTCTATACCCAATCCACAGGTAGACTCTCCTCCAGGCAATGGTGGAACTAACAGACTTAACTTGGATTAACTGAGACCACAGGGGGCAAACGGCCCTTCTGGTGGGGTGCAAACATGTAGTAAGAAGTAGCACATGTTTCATTGTTCTTTATGAATATGCACTATTGTTTTACCATACTTCACACTAAGCTCATCCTCCTATCTTTTCCCTACAGGCTGCAGTGATGTTTCGAGTACCTGCAGATGGCGACGTTGACACGCGAGTGAGGGGAGCTGGTGTGGAGAGGAGCTGTCAAGGAGGCAACCCCTGTGAGGCGACATAACCTGGAGTACCTACCTGTGGGCTACCTGACATCTCACATGTAGGGATGTAACTTCCTACATCTCTACACACCTCCAGTTCACTACCTGGAGGAGCACACACCTGCATTAAGCACATCTACCATGACACAGGTAGTCAGCACATAGAGTAATGCAGGATGAAGTTACTCTCATTCACAAAGTTATTACAAACTCACAACATTTCGAGTGGACATAATATCATGGGGAGTTTACGTACAGTGGATCTCATCCCCCTGGTGTTGTCATTAATGGTGATTCTCTGCAGCTCCTGGGTTTCTCCAGTGTCTGGGCAGGCTCCAGGTACGCCTATAGAGTACCACACGGAGGAGGAATTACCTGCAGGTAGTATGGTGGGGAACATCACCAGGAGTGCAGGTATCACCAACCTGACACAGCTCCAGGAGATGGAGTTCAGCCTGGCCGACCAGAGGGACAGTAAATGGGACCTGTTCACCGTGGACGCTGCCGGCATCTTAAGGACTACAGAGACCATAGACAGGGACAAGATCTGTGCACAGGAGGACGTCTGTGCTGTCAATCTGCGCGTCATCGTGCAGCCCATCAAGTATTTCAGGGTTATCAAGGTCACTGTGCACATCGATGATCGAAATGACAACCCGCCCACCTTCCCCCGCAGCACCTTACAGATCAATGTGGCAGAGACAACGCCCCCTGATACCACCTTCTCACTGCCCTCTGCTGAGGACCTGGATAGTTCAGCTAATGGGGTCCTGGAGTACAAGATGAGGCCTGATGACGATGCCTTCAGCCTCCAGGTGCAGGACACTGCAGATGGTGAAGTAGCCTTACAGCTGGTACTGCAGCGGAAGTTGGACAGAGAACGTGAGGAGTCTTACACCATGTGGGTGACAGCCTTAGACAGGGGCCAGCCTCAGCTCACAGGATCCATGCTTGTACAGGTCAAGGTGCTGGATGCCAATGATAACAATCCAAAGTTTGATAAGGACTTATACAGCGTCATGGTGCCAGAGAACATCCCTGTAGGCACCACCATTCTCCAGGTGACAGCCACTGATGGAGACATTGGTGTTAATGGTGAGATCTACTACGGGTTTTCAGACGCCACGGCCGTGTCATACGGAGAGGTGTTCCAGGTGAACGAGGAGACAGGTGAGCTGAGTGTAATAGGAGAGATAGACTATGAGAGCTTCAACCTGTACCAGCTCACCATTGTGGCAAGGGACAGGGGAGACAACTCCCTCCCTGCTTACACCAAGGTGGACGTCATAGTGGAAGACCTTAATGATCACGCACCTCTAATAGAAGTCAATGCCCTGACGCCTACAGGAGATGCCCAGGTGTCTGAGGGTAAACCTGTTGGCATCTTTGTGGCCTTCGTCAAGGTGTCAGACCCTGATGGTGGTGAGGTGAGGTGTAACTTGGACAGTGATCTGTTCGGCCTAGAGGAGTTGTCCAACAAGGAGAGCTACCAACTGGTCACCAAGGCCGTCTTTGACAGGGAGACCAAGACTGACTACCACATTAACTTGGTGTGTCAAGACCGTGGTCAGCCTCCACTCACCAGCACCAAGTACATCCCTATCACAGTAACAGATGAGAACGACCACAGTCCAGTGTTCACCCAGAGTGAATACCGCCAAGTCCTGTCAGAGAATAACGAGATAGGCTACACCATACTGCAGCTGAGTACCACAGATGAGGACCTGGGCAGGAATGCCGCTGTTATCTTTGAGGTGCACGGTGCCAATGACCAGGTGGTGGTGGACAGGATAACAGGAGTGGTTACTGCTAACAAGGTGTTTGACTACGAGCAGGCCAAGCTCCATGAGTACCTGGTGGTGGCTGTAGACCAAGGGGAGACACCTCATACTGCTACTGCCTCCCTTATCATTGAGGTCCAGGACCAAAATGACAACCCGCCATCCTTCAGTAAGCAGCTTTATGTGTTCACCACCCAGGAGAACATTGCTGCAGACCTAGCAAACATAGAGGTGGGACAGGTAGAGGCTACTGATGCTGATGGGGAACCATACAACATGGTCCTCTACAGCCTGGAGGACACCCATGGTAATAGCAGCTCTAACTTCAAGGACATGTTCAGCATTGACCCCCATGGTGGCACCATATTGCTGAAACAAATGCTGGACAGGGAAACTCAGGAGTTCTATTATTTCCATGTTAGAGCTGAAAACGATGGATACCCTGATGTGTTCAGCTTGGCCAGTGTTGAGATCCACGTAGCTGACACTAATGATAATCCACCATTTATTTATGTGAACACATTTAATTACACCCTGGATGGCAATGATACCATTAAGTTGTCAGGGAAGCTGCCTAAAGGTTTGGTGGTGGCCACTATTGGTGCTACAGATGCCGACACTGGCACCAATGCTGCTGTCACCTACACATTGGTCAACATCAGTAACAATCTCTTCAGGCTGGACACAGGTACAGGGGATATCACCCTTAATGCTGATATGGGAGATAACCCTTATAGTGTCACCCATCTAGAGGTGGAGGTATCTGATAAAGGGTCACCCAAAATGTCAACCACTATTGAGCTCAAAATCATAGTGAACCAATCAGTAGCGGCCTTTGTACCACCTGTTCCTGGACAGGTGGAATCTTTCTGGAATGCCAAGAGTTACTTTGCTATTGGCATTGCTGCTACCTGCCTCCTGATTATAATATTAGCCGTCATATCTGTGACGCTAGTGAAGAAGAAGAGAAAGAGGAAGGACAAGAAGCACACCTACAACTGCCGCCTGGAGGCAGAAAAATCGACTACTCAATGTAACGGTACAGGTCCCTCTCCTCCAGGGCGGGGGCCGGACCATGGCAAGCACAACCGCAGCTTTGAAGGGGATCTCAAGGAGCCGGAGAGGGTGACGGTGCAGGGGGTGGAACTAGGGGAGAGTTGTACAGACGAGGGCTGGCCCAAGGCCCAGGAGAACCCCTACGTACTGGTAAGTAGACTGCCTCTTTTCACAACACCAGCCATAGGCAGTGTATATAATTCCACTCAAAACACTTTGTTTGCCATGTTGGTGAAACTCCAGACAACACTGTATGGTTTCCTATTTTTCCGGGTACTGGGTAAAGTAGGATTATAGGGAATGTACCTGGAGTAGGACCTGGCCCATTAGGGCTGAGGTGAGGAAAATGTATCGTTTCATTAGATCCATTAGATTTTAGCGCCCGTTGTGAAGTATTGTGGACAGAAATGACTGAGGGGTGCTTGACTTGGTTCCTGGAGAACCCCGTCAGAACACCTGGTACGTGATAAACAGGTAGAGTTTAGGATCAGAGCCAATGATTCACCTGAAAGTTTCTCTATATACATGGAAATAGCAACTAAAGTGTATTGTCTAATAACAATTGTTATTATAATTATACCCAGACCTCCCTACTAAGAGCAACGAGCAAAGACCTGCAGTTGCTGCATTATAGCTTATAAGCCACCACCCCTAAAGGAAATTTGCATTATAATGATGCTTTGTTATTTTTACATTTCACTGACGTGTTTCATACTTTCAACACTGTAGGCGGTCATGCTGGTAGACTTACCCTAGAGCATACCGTAGACATTTATGCATTATTGATGGAGTGTCGAGGGAACCTTCACTCATTGATTGAACAGTTAATTAACTGGGAATGAGTCATTTCGTTTGTTCAATTGTTTCCCCAGAAATCTAATTCAGAACGCAACAATACTCTGAATTATAGCAGAGAATACCATATTGGGAAGGTCGTGAAATTGCTAATGTTCCAGAAATAAATCAATTTTGCTGTGGGAGTAGAGATCTAAAATGATGCGTAGTCTAGAAAATTTTTAAGCTTTCTCAAACAAATTTTCCAAAGATGTCAGGAGAAATCTTCACTAAGTTCAGGCCAGAAGTTCTACATTAAGGTCCATTAACCCAGGTAAATTACCAGACACCTATAAAGCCTATAGATGTCTCTTGGTCCTAAGGCTGATTGATGTAGTGAAACCTGAGGAGGCGCAGTGCTGACACCTGTCTGCACGTTAGTGACTTCCTCACCATTGACTAGGTGAAGTGGAATTCAAGGCTCATTGACTCCGGCATTTCCCTGTGTTAGTCGAGGAAGCACCACACAAGAGGCACCCACACAGGTCCATAATACCTACACTTAAACAGATTCCCACCACGTAATACAGGACAGGTACAGGGGTGGGGCACCACTGCTAGATCAATGTCTACATCAACAGAGATGAATGAATCCTAAATAGCTATAGTCTATGTGTAGTGTACATAGGTATTAAGTTGTATATTCACTGATGGAGGTGGTGGATCTGGGCCTGTAGGGGCACACACGGCAGTTGGTAATAATAGCCTGTTTTATCACTAGGGCTAATACAGCAGAGATGTCTACACATCCTTTGTTACAAATCTGTGCCTGGTATCCAGGTCTCATTAAGATCAATGATTAATGAAGCCCAAGGTCTGCCACTGCCTCCCACTGCAGCCTCTGATTGCTGAGTGGTTCTGGCGGTACAGCCGCACACCAGCAGTTATAATACATAATGATGGGGCGGTGATTTTGTCTGGTAGTAACGTGATGGGCGCAGTCCCACCCTTTCTAACCCCAACTGCTAATTGTACAGTTTGTACCCTACACACCCCCTGCATACCTTGGTGACCAGCTGGGGGATGTGCTGGAGGTATTAATACGACCGGTGTCCAGCTTCTTTCTCTTTGTGTGCACAGTACCTGTACACCGGTCACTTCTGAGGTTCCACAATTGAACAGAAGGGAGGAACCGCTGCCATTTTGGGGGCAGTGCCCCCGGCGTCCGCCCCGCCTGCGGGAAGTTTGTTTTCTTGTCCCCTGGAGGGGTCTAGGGGTTGCCTGTGCCGGGGGTACCATTCACAAGGTACTCCTTCCACCCGCCCTTGTTCTTTTGTTAGTACGGAAAGCGGCCACTGCACCACTATTGTCGCCACAGGACGTCCTGTCCAACAAAACACAAAACGCCCCCTTGAAGAGAAAAGCAAAGGCATGCAGTGCCTCCACCACTGCGCTCACCTGTAAACCTGGCTTGGAAACTAAATATAAATATGGAAATCCTACAAAAGGCTATGTTGATTTACTGATGGCTCCCGCCACGAAAGAAGAGCCAGTGTCCTTTATGTACATCTGAAAAGATAAAGCCAAACATACTCCTTGTGGAAAATCAAGCATTTCAACCTGAAAGCACTCCCAGCTCCCCTAAACTAAAGGTCCCAAATCCCATCATCTCCAACAGAGCGAGTTTTACATAACATTCCCTAAGCCGACGTCCTTGCCCTGCGGCCTTGCCTCCACTGTCACCCTCCTGGTATAACGGTACATTTAATCCCACGGGTTAAACCCCGATAGAAAAGGGATTCCAAATATAAGATACAGAGACACACAGACATATTGCAACTGAAGAACAGTTCACGTCTCTACCATTACCTGGGGCGTTCTCGCAGTTTTTCTGATAGGGGGCTGGACCAAAGTGTCATCTTACAAGTGGTTTTGCTTTGGTGAGGCGTTGATTTAGCGGGGTTGGGTGGTAGGACCCCTTCTCACCTTACTTTATCTCCCTGGAGGAGTCGGCCTGTGTTTACCTGAACGGCAGGTGGGGAGGAGAATGTAGGATTCTGTAGGACAGGTGATCGTCCTCTGTCGGCACAAGTCACTTTACATATTCAGCAAAGGGGGTAGCTAGTAGCCGGCCCACAAAGATATCCACAATACCCATACAGGTAGAAGGTCCAGGCAATGCCTCTTAGATCACCATCTCCAAATCGAAATAAATCCTAGCTTAGCTTAATTCCACACTAATCACTCTTATACGGCCTATTTCACTTGAATCTAGAATTTGTGAAGTAGGTATTTGAATGGCTTAGATATTCCTAATTCTGAAATGTCAAAAGGAGATCAGAGTCCGCCAAAGCCCTATGTAAACTGTTGGGACGTTGTTAAAGGGGAGACAGATGTAAGCAACTAATGTGTTATTTGCTCTGCAGTCTTTAGTCAGTGAACTCAAAGTCCACAAAGCCATACCATGGCAACAGCAAACCATTTCACCCTCCATCAAGTGAATATATTAGACATTCTAGAAATACCCCGTAGCACGTGTTCTATTGGAAAGTGTACATTGAACCATTCTATTAAATCTGTACATGCATGTTCTGCATGCAGTTGAAAACGATGGATACAAGTATCCCAACAAAACTTTTAAAGGGAAATGGTTCTCCTTTTCTCTCCCAGGTAATGCATGATTCGTAGCTAATCTTTCGTGGTAATTGGGGAAAGAAATGTTAGTGATACTTCTCACTGGTTCATAACTGCCCTTGGTGTAAAAAGGAAGAAGATATACATGTACAGGAGAAAAGTATTAACGCTCTGATAATGGAAACATTTATGAAAGCACTGTATATGTATATATCGTTTATGTGATCAACTCTCCATGATAAGGCGAACCAGAATCTATAAAGAATATATAATCTATATGTGAATGCCCTTTTTACAACCTGCACTATAAAGAGAACCTGCGCTAAAACAAGCCACAATTAGATATATAATGATTTAATGGCAATTATATATATATATATATATATATATATATATATATATATATATATATATATGCAAGGCAAATGAAAAGTCAGCTATCACTGTTCCTTTCTCACAAATTAGTGCAAATCACCATTCTTGGGTAGATTAAAGGTTGTAGGGTTGTAATAGATCATATCACCGTTGTTCCACTGTCCTTAGACCCCAATTGGTAGCCCATTAGCAACATATCTCAAAACCAACGCCCTGCTGGTTTCAGCAGGTAGTAAAGACCACACAGGAGAATGGACCTCCATAGCTTTGTCCACTTTGGTGCTATTGTTTAGCCATCATACTAAAGCTAATGAGGCAAAAAGTACCCTGTACCACAATGGTTTTACTGACTTCCAAAGGGTTGTGGGGAACAATAGACACATACTTACCCAAAAGGTCCGAAAGTAAGCGGGAAGTGGGTAATAATTGGCTACATGATAGAGCCCAATGATGGAGTTATTCATTTCCTATTTATCAGAAGATGACCATCACTAAACTGCCCATCTATTTACAGGCTGTTATATTATTATAAAATGTGGGTGTCATAGTTGAAGAGGTGACTGAAACATGAGATTGAATCTATTAGAATTGTAGAACACACTAAATCAGCATAGAAATCCTGCAGTTGGGACTGTGAAGTTGGGACTGCAGACGTTTTCATGAAAAAAATTTAGTGACTTCCCCGAGAACCTTTCATGTCTTTCCAGCATGCTAGCCAAGAGACATACAATAGAGTTGGGAAAGTGATGGAACGTTCATCAGTAGTAGAAATCTATAACAAACACTTAGTGTAGAAAGTCAGAAATCTTAGGGTACAGGTATTTGCATAATAAAAAAATCCTCTTTCGGATTCGTGATCTTTTCAGCCATCAAATTCAGGAGGCCATCTCAAACTGTAGTTAAATATATCCATCCTTCAAGCCATGGAGACGCTATTTGGGATATAACGACCCCACTGTGGCAGCAACAATGTAGGCTCAGATAAAGATCTAGACCTATGTGAATAGCAGAAAGGCCTTGGGACAATGGCAGAGGGCACACATCCTCAAATAGCCTGGATATGACTTCTTCTGTAGCTCCTACCCTGGTGACTTGACTAGTGAGTGGGTAATCTTTTGGTTACAGGTGAGAGTGGGAGCAGGTAAGAGGGATGTGTTGGGACAGAAGCAGGGACTATTACCTGGCTGCTTTGTGTAACAGGACTTGGTTGATCCATCCAGGTGATTAGTTGTTCAACAAGAGAGGTCTACCATCGATTGTTGAACACTCTCCTGCAGCTTGCAAGCTCCAGCAGCCCATCTCCACTGTTGACACTAGTACTAAGGGACCCAATTTAGTTTGAAGACACCCACATACCGTATAGTTTACCCCACATTATAGGTTCTACTGATAAGTTTCTATCTAGGCTTTACAATTTACCAGGGAATACACGGTAAAATTAGCAGTTTGGGATGGATTTAATACTATATTAGTAATGCATCCGCATATTCCCCTACACCCAAATACAAAGTTCCTTTATATTCAAACACTAGAGCAGTATAACGTGATGGGACAGATGTATTCCGAGATGTGCCTAAAGGTATGTCTACAGATCTTGTCCCCTGATGCTACAAAATAAAGATATATTCGAATATATTCAGCACCAAAATCCTGGGCGTGGTCTAGTGTGTGATCAGTGCTCACAGTTTTCTATTACTATTATCAATCTCAGCTCTAACCCACTTGATCTACCACGCCCCTTGTTGGACAGCAGGAAGGCACACAGGTGATTTTTCTATTACTAGTGTAAGGCTGAATAAGTTAAGTACACTGCTATGGCCAGGAGCAGCCTCTAGTTGGCCCCTAAATGAATGGCCACCGTGACAACTATTGTCCTGACTAACGATGTCTATAGAGCACAAAAATAGGGCCTGTGGTCTTTGAACTCCACCATGGGACATGTTGCTACTGTTGTAATAACAGGCTATCAGGTATCATCCCGCCTTATCCAACCCTCTGATTCTCAAAAAAGTAGATTTATTTCTGTTCTTAGAGGGATGGCCCGTCCATGGTGCCCCAGGTGGGCATACCACTGGACACCACCTGTTACGGCGAGGTTGTCAGCCCGAATCAAGTCGTCAACGGTTCACCTCCAGGGCCATGGTTCGTCGTCTACCAGGTGCTAAATGTCCCTATACAACACCTTACCTGTGGATCAAAGCACGGGACTACACCTTTGTGCACCAATGATGAACGCCTGTGGGAATCAGCCAAAAATAAGCTTACATAAGTAGCTAACTGGGCGCCCCCTGTGTAGGCCTGAAAGATGGTGACTGGGATGACCATTGCTCTACTTTTAACGTTAGAAATTAGTATCTTCGTCCTAGATGATATTTTGCTGTGACTGGTGACATAGGTAGAATGGCAATGTGAATAGGAAGGGCGGGGTGGCTGGGGCTAGCTGTGACGAGGGGAGATAGACGTTATGCCAGGTTGACACATCACAGGTGTTAACAAGTATTGTGTGGTCTGCCACTGTGTTGAAGTCTATGCTGTAATTTTTGTAACACCTTTAATGTGCTAGAAATGGAAGGATGGGGATGTCCAATAGATTTCTTTTTCTTTGCTGTTATTTTTCCTTTTCTCCCCTCCACATTAGTCTTTCTTTTTCTTTATAATATGTATACATGTCCATTTACTTTCCAGCTGATGATGAAAACATATAACTTATTATGCAAAAGAAAAGAATGATTTAGCTGACAACTTTTGCCGGTGATATAGATGCTTTTGGACTTTAATCTGGAGTTTGCTTGTCTATGTGAAAATAAGACCACTTCTACTTGTAGAAGGACTTTTAAACTCTGAGATATCATATGTTCATCTTTATCTTTCATGTGAAAAAAAAACACGCACTGACCCTCTTTTTAACAATTTTGAAATGTTCATTCTAGGATCAAACTGTGAAGTCGGATCACAATAGCAAGCGGGACTCGGGTATAGAGATGAAAATGGACATTGGAGCGAAGTCATTGGATTCGGAGGGCTCCAACCAGCGTCACAGCGTCCCCCCACAACAGCACCCTCCGACATACGCCCGTTTACCTCTCCAAAATACACCCATTAAGGAGATGGAACTCCAGGTGAGGCACTTTTTCTGATAGAAGATTTACCTGAGCATAGGTCTTTTACCTGTGGTATAGAACCTACGTCCAGTCAGTGGAACGTAGAGGCTTTACCATTCCCAGGCATCCATCACTCTGACTACTGCATCTTACACATCCACTTCATCACTCGAGTCAATATTATGAACGTGGATCCTCAGGAAGTTGACAGTTATTGTGACCCGCAATCTCATAGTATTTTATCTGTCAATAGTGGCGGATTGAGACGGGGGGGCACGGGGACGCGCGCCCCCTCCTTTTTCCCTGTAGTTAAGAGTTTATTTGTCGCATTCAAGCCTGAGATTTAGCCTAATTTAGAGATACGTGCCTAATAAGAGCCGCGCCCCTCCTTTTTAAAATCCTGGATCCGCCACTGTAATTAAATTTGATATTTGTACAATACTGAAATCGTATAAGCATGATAGAGCATACAGAACAGGAACGGTTGACTAGCATTCACCTAGACTGCCAGGTGGCATCATGGTCGATGTTCACTAGTTATCCACCAGGGGGCTATAGTGTACAGCTCTACCTGCCTGGCACCCTGTGTGATGTGCTCCAGGCTAGGTTTGAGTCCACCCGGCCTTATAATTTGTACTGTAGTGTAGGCTGGTATGCTGGACGCCTCAGGTCATCCCTTTAAAGCCCTTTCAGGTGTAAGGAGTGTAAATGTACATAGCATAACAGTTTAAAGAGCCTGTTTTGATAAGTTTGACCTCTGGAATGCAGTGTGGCATTACTAAAAAAGTAGACAGACCGATTCCGTAACTGGGTAAAATGTATGTGAAATACAAATTTCAATATGAGGGCTAGAACTAAATTGCACTAGGGACTCTTGTCTTCTACACTGTTAAAATTAGATCTAATGTGAATTATTCTACAATACTAGTATAACCCATTGCCTAAACTGCATAACTCTCTTCTATATTGTAAATTTCAGAGTGGGTAATCATACCTAGGATACTAATTTCTCTGAAGACACCTATCTTGTATTATATTTTGTATACATCTAATTGTGTATTCATCACTGGTATTGCTTTTCATCTCCATCATTTAAGTCCAGTCTCCATCCAAATGCTTATGTGTTTGAAACTGATTTGTACCAAGATGAGAAGTAATTAAGGCATCACCCGTTTATTGACAGAACTACATCACATGTATTACAGCTTTGACAATAAAAATCGTTCAAAGTTGAAATGAAAATAACCTCAAGACACAAATTCCTACGGACACTTATTTATACATGTATATCTGTCCCTATTTCAGGTACAGGACATGTTACACATGTTGCTGCGTGAGAAGGAGTCTCCATCAGAGACAGGATCGTACACAGACAGTGGTAAGGGTCCCAGTGAGGAAGGCGACCACTCCCACAGCTGGCCGGACTGCCACATGGACACTGCCAGAGGTAAGCACCACGTGTATTATTAGACAAGGACATGGGTTTGGATCTTTGAGGAGTAGAGGATTACCTGTAAACCCTAAATCGTCCTTCCAGGTACTTAAACACCAGTCTATGGATGACTGCAATGAATGGGCTGCATGTCAGCCCATTCATTGGAAAACATATCCGATAAGATGTTAAGTTATTTGGATAATATGTAGTTTTACAAAGCATGAAAGGACCACCTTTATCGAACCAAAGGCTGGTTAAAATCCCGTGAATCAGGAATGAACAGTGATTTCCATTATACACAGTAAGTGTTGCAGAGATTAATCAGATGTACTTCCGTCCTACAATTGATGTAGCATTCAAAATATTGCAATTCTATTGGCATCTATTTCATAGTCACTAATTCATGAACTCATATTTTGATATCATTCCAGGATTGCCAACAGTGGTGGAGGCTCATGCCTTGGCACTCACAGACAACCCTCACAGACACAGGCAGGAGTCGGGCAGTGGGTCATACGGCGCCACATCAGAGGGCACCAATAACCCTTATGCTGGTTTCAGTGATGAGGGAATCTACGTCCAGGCCATCCCACGTGAAGAGGTTTATGCACAGGACCCTGGTCGTAGGGCGTACGACGCGAAATTCTACAACAAAGGTGGGCAGAGGGAGCGGCTGGCCCCGCCCATTCCCTCCTACACCCCGCCCCCTAGTTACCACGACAGTGTCGCACCCAAGAGACTGGTCAGGTTCGCCTCCTACAACCACCAGACGCCCTCCAGTGGACAACAGGAGAACTATCCTACTACTGCCATACCCAGAACCCTCTCTGATAGCGCATCCTGGTCAGGTGACCGGTCACGTGAACAGGAAGACCTCTACGCCAGCGTCTTCCGGGGTGAAAGTGGCGGCCCCGGGCGGCAGCGGGCAGAACCTCAGAGTAAAGGAGGGCGCCAATTGCTGGAGGATAATCCGTACACTAGCTACGCCCTCCCGCGGATGGCGAGTCAGGAGGACAATAGTGGTAATGTGTATGACCGTCTGGGCAGTAATTCTGGTCGTGAACAGGACCTTGGTAGCACCGACCTGTATACTAGTCTCTATACACAGCCTACAGAACCCTCATCAAGGGGAGGCCATAGTAAAAAGGACAAATCTAGAAATAATAAGCTACAACGGACTAAGGCCGAAAGGCTTGGTGATACTAGCGCAAAGAGTAGAAAGCCTAAAGTGCAATTCTGGGATGAAGGCCCCATAGATAAGTGTGTGCATGACGTGGTGGCCAGGTATATCCCTGATAAGACTGATAACAGTAACTGCCCAGAGTCCATAGAGGGCTTTTCGGATGATGACGCTACGACGGAATCTGGGAGTTACGTCGTTGACTCACATGACATGATTAGAGAGAGGCCTGGCACTGCTCAGGCTGAGAGAATGTTTGTAGACTATATTGTTGTATGACGAGCTCTACGTGAAGCTCATTATAAAGAAACAGAAAAACCGTCCAGTGTTCAATATAATAGACAGTCACAGGCTCTGCTGTCCTACAGCGACATTTGTCAATCACTTACATACTGAAGTAAGTTAGAGATAACTCAACACATTACAATACTTCGGAGAAAGGGTACTTTCAAAATGTCCATGTGGCTTAAAGCTCAAATCGCTCAGCCAATGCTAAAAAACTATTCTTTCGTCTTGCATAATGCGTGATTCATAAATCATAAGTTTAAAAGAAAAATTATACACAAAGACAAACCAATTTTTGTCTTCTCAAAATCAAAGTTTTGTAAATGAAGAATATATATCTCACTGCTGAAAGGGAAATGTCATAAATGCACGTTATAATGAATGCATACACAATGTAATATATTCATTTATTTTGATGATACGTTTGTATATAGGAACAGACACTTTACACGTGTCAAATACTGGTGCTATCAGACTTCCTTATATAAAAACCGATAAAAGGTCATCGTGCAAACACACGGGAGGACTTCCCATCACTGTCAGCTCTATCATGAGCTAAAAATCGTTTTCTGAACCCAAAGAAGGATTTTTTCCCTTTCTATTGACAAAGGATGTAGCTCTTAGAATGTTATAATTGTTGACCTTTAATTTAATGTTTTGACTAGTTTGAATAAAATTGAAGTCATTGTTAAAATGTTTTTCAGAATACTATGCAAAATGAAGGCCTGAGGCAGCTGGAGGTCTGCCCCTTTTGTACATATTTTGTATATTTCACAATTTGTACGTATTGTTATCTCAATAAATAGTGAACTTGTAAATATTGAACCAAATGTCAATAACACATATCAATAAAATATATGTTATACCAAACATGTCTTAGTTTATTTCTTATGATTCACAATGATAACGCCCACAATGTTTATTCTGGGAATAGCTCGGAACGACTGATTCCAACCATTTAGCATGGTGGCATAATTAGGATATCTTGATTGATGGATCTAGTAGGTGCATTTGATGGGGATACCGCACATTTCTGGTCCTTCATAATCGAAGTCATTCTACGAATTGATCGTACTAATTAGTTAGCTTTAATGATGGTAATTACAAAGTTAGCCACAAATTAATACAAATAAACAGAGATCTAGGTAATAAACTGCAAATTGAGTTTTGCATTGCTGACATATATGATCTACCAGGTATGTGAAGATGTGCGCACAAAATGCGTGGTGTGTTAAGCCACTGAAATCCTCACTACATAGGTCACTCAAAGTATTGCAATATTTCCATTGTCTATTTTCTCTCAAAGAAAGTCCAATATGATATGAAATAGAAGGCTTAATCGTTCTCTTTTTTATTACTATTTACACAAAGACTTAATGTATTGCATAAAGTAACCAAAGTTGGTGTGACACTAGAATACAGGTCACATCTCTGTGTCTGTGGTGTGCTCCCGACCTGGTACCAGAGGTCACTACCTCACCTGCAGTAACCCCTGGTCTTCTGCGCCATGCATTGTGGGATATAGCCTGTATAGGCTAATTGGATGCAGGATCACTGGGCAATGTGTGATGAGGTTTAACCTGCAGCCTAGAAAGTAGAGCCAAGTCCATCAATACTGTGTTTATGCGAGGTGGCTTGGTAGCACCATCTGAATCAGAAACATTTACCATATCTTAGTGTGTTGATTCCCTTTTGAGTAGAGGTCAAGAAGGTGGCTCTTTGCTACAGTTGAATATATTTGGCTACAAAATGATTGGTCTTTATTTTGGGACTTTGGAAATTTCTGCTGCTTATACACCACCTCCCCTCAACTGGACACGATAGGGTAGTGGTTAGAGCTTTGGACTCAGAATCAGGAAGGCAGGAGTTCAAGTCTCTGTGTGTTTTTGCAGATCACATAACAGGAAATTTTTGCAAGCAATTTGTAATCGTAAATCTTTCGAAAGATGTCATACCCCTTGTCCTGAGCTAAGATATCAGAACGTTTTTATATACATGCTTCGTAAAGGAATCTGTGCAAAATGAATTAAAAGTTTAAAATGGACAGTTCATAATATGACTGGTCGAACATCATAGAAGGTTTGCATATGACGAATTTGGAGGTATTCCAGCCCCTACTCTGTGAATTTTAGTTTCCCCCTCTATTTCTTTGGCTCAAAGTTTCAGGCTGGATGAGATCTTCATGTTACATATGGGCTTTGATGGTCCCATATGCACATTTTGGGCTCCAGGGGGGTAACATGTGCCCAAAATGACCAAAATTGTCTGGGCGAAATTGTGTCTGGGAGAATGACATTTGAGTTACAAGCCATGTTGAGGGCTTAATTTCCTACAGAAACAATCTTCATACCTCCATGAAAATCTCAGGTCCAGACTATTTTGACCTGTAGATTAAGAAAATCACATTATCATTTATTTCAGATGTGTCCTTGCTATTGTAAAAGAAGCATACTTATAAGAACTTTTTTCTGGGCACATGTCTGGGCGAATGACATGTAAGGCCCCAAATGCACACTTTCTATAATTTGTGACCGACTAGAACTCAGTTACCCTGCATTATGAGTCCAGTGTTCTAACCACTACCCTATTCTGGACAGGTGACCTACATGATGTAAAAGTCCCTAACCCATTCATATCTCCAAGACCAGTCCTTACCCACTCATCAAGGTCATGTCTCACTTACACCTGATTCATATATATTTTTGATTGAGCTCTTGGTACCAGATTAATCTTTCCCCTACTTTGCTTTTAGTGCAAGGCAATTCATGAACCCACCACAAACAGCAGTTGCAATTGCAATAGCTGTCAGGCCACAACTCCCTCTTGTGTTTCACCCCTTCCCATCATACATAGGGCAGAAAACCAGAGTCTAGGACGCTAGTCCTTAACTCTTGGACCAGTTTGGTGTGCTCCCACAAGCTACTGTCATGCCATCTAGCGTATTATATCGGCTTACAACTGACTAACAGGCTGCAGAACACTAATTATTTTTTCACTGTTGGCCTATATAGCTTTTGGGCGAAAATAAAATACTTGTGCAAGTATCTGGGCTTAGCCACTATTATTTTCTTGTAGATATACATTTTTCCCAATTATTTAGGGCCATGGCATGTGGTACAATGTGATTAACTTTTGTGGTATAGGCCTTAGAGTGCGGACATACCCAGATTTGGGGGTTTTGCAGTGAGTGATTTAGATAAATTCTTTAATTAAATAGAGTGCACACCCTCAACTTACCATCAAATATCAGCCTAAATAACACTCAAATCGATTAATATACACCCTAAGGATTAATTTGATACCTAGTTTGCCTACCCACTGTCAGATTTTAGACCAATAATCATTGTACAACACCCTTCAGGGCAGAGTTACAAAGTGACTCCTGCTGCCACCTCCCGTCAATTGGTGTCCTGCAACCTAAAGGCCTAGGATGGAACCTTGGTGGTCAATCAAATAGCTTGATGAGCTTTTATTCTCAGCCCCAGTATTGTCTCATCCAGATTCCCTTACTTTCATGCCCTTCTGGACCCTCAAAGTACACTGAGAATCGATTCCCAGAGCGGGTATCAGTCTGGGCACTCCCCTCAAATTGATTTCTGATATTCACATGCAGTTATGGTCTTTTCCCATGGGAAAAATAGACACAGGGCTAAGAATTTTGACATGCTGATTGCCAAGGGACACCAAGTGAGGCACTGAGTGTCATTTTCTCTCTAGGTGCTATAAAACATAGAAAATTATGGGTAAAATGTACGGAAAAACCCTCGGAAATATAATGTTATAAAGGAAAAAAATTGACAAAATACATCTTTACTCCATGTGCAATGGCTTGAACAGTGCCATTTGCATATTATTCAAGTCACCCCATGTGAGGACGAAAAAATAAACCAGATATGGTGAATACAAGGACATTTTATTAAGTGTCAGTAGACATTTATTGGCTGCATAGCTCGGGGAGAGAAAAATTATGTTTTTCTCCGATGCATGTAAAGGCCTCCCATAGAGTGCTGAGGTCAATGGAAATAGATGGCAACAGCTTAGAATGTAAAATTCAGATCATTTTGACCCTGAAAACTATAATTTTGGTTACCTGGTACCCCATAGAGAGAAGTATCAGGCTTGCGGATTGACGGCAGAATATTTCTCAGAAATCTCTCTGAGGCCGAAACTCCGCTGCTATGATTTTCAGTGATTTCACATTAAATACACTGATTCCCTTGCCCTTTCTCACCATAACATTGTCAAACAGACTCACCCTAAGCAAAATAAACACATTTTAGCGAGATTTGACAAACTTGGTAGAAGGCCCTATATAGCCCATAGAACAACTGACAGCTGTTAGTAGCTAGGCTTAAACCTACCCCTGAATTCCGCTCCCGCTACTCTCCCACTACCGCAGATGCCCAGCGTAAGTTAGCAGCTGGTCTCTGTTACACTGGTCCCCACTAGATGGCAGCAGGTCTGACCACCCTCTATTACTATCTGAAACAAAATCCTGCAGAACTGGCTTTTCACTTTTTCTTCAGCTTGCTTTTTTCGTTAGCAACACTGTCATTCTTCCTCAAAGGTCTGAAGCAGAATCCAATGGCACATTGTATGGGTTTGTACATAATAAAGATAATGAGTAGAACTAGGAGTATGTATGTAATCAATATGTCAACACACCAGTACTTGTACCATGGCATTGCGATACCAGAAGACCTCAAGTGCTTTGCCCCATATTTGATTACATGTTCTACCCAAT
Source organism: Acholoe squamosa (assembly GCA_949317995.1). Classification (NCBI taxonomy): domain Eukaryota; kingdom Metazoa; phylum Annelida; class Polychaeta; order Phyllodocida; family Polynoidae; genus Acholoe; species Acholoe squamosa. The sequence goes on from OX439042.1 coordinate 56,813,288, forward strand.
ACACAAGTGTTTCCTTAGGATTCATTGGTCGGTCTTTGAATATATGAGAGTGCAAGGTCATTGTATTCTTGTAGGTGTCATTGTGGATGATCTCCTCAATGGCTGCTTGCAGCTCGCCTTGTTTGAATGTGAATAAGTCCATGTGTATACCCAGGCCCTTTTTAGCCATACGCTTTGAATTATAATTTTGGTCTGCAAAAAGGGGCAACCCTACCATGGGCACTGCATGATACAATGCTTCAAATTGACCATTTGCTCCACAGTGGGTAACAAATACCTTGGTTTTAGAGTGGCCTAAAAGGTCATTTTGAGGGAGCCAGTTGACAAGATGTACATGTGGAGGGACATCTTCTATGTTGTGACCATCATGCCTCCATATTACAGTTTGTTTCAGCTGTTGAAGGTCATCCAGAATCTTTGTAGATAAGTGTGGAGGGAATGAAGCAACCATCGACCCAAACGATACAATCACAACACCCTCAGTTGCACCTTCCATTATCTGTGAGAACCTGTCAGACATCTTTTTAGCAGGGTGAGCATTTGTTCCTCCAATGTCTATCACATTAGGGAGACGTACTTGGGGATAATCCAGAGCAATATCATTTTGCACTAACCACAGTTGAGTGCTACTAACTAGATCATCCAGAGTGGCATAGGGCTTCTCAGGAGCATACTTTGAGACTATGCTATTCCAGAGAGCTGGTACCATTGCCCTCACAAGGTGATCTTGAACGAACATCTGAAGAGTGTTTATCAGTCTTTGAGAGAATGTCATTTCATCAGTGTGCTTGCTGCCTTCAATCATGGGTGTAAAGGATGGTAAGGCTGGAATAGCAGCATCAATTGGATTAAGGACTGCTAAAAAGGAAACAATAGGAAGGTCCAACTTGTATGGTACCATGTACATGGATCTAAAGAAGATTAAGCCATCAACTATACAAAGGTCAAACTTCTCTGATCTCAGCTCACTAAACAAAGTTTCATTTGGAAAGATAGTCTCACCAAATGTTGCTGCCATCGTGCGAACGTCCAGGATCATACTGAATTCCTGAGACAGAGAAGCTCCACCCAGCATCACTTTGTTTCTCTGTTTTTCTTTTTCTGGGTCTGCCATTATACAACCACCTGGGGTGTCATATGTGTGCACTGGCATTCCTGACTTTGAAAACTTTTGGGTGCTCTCACATCTCAGGTCTGTCATCACGTGGACCTGATGGCCAGCTTCAAGCAGTGCTTCTCCCATCTGAATAGAGAAAAGAATTACACATATTATATTCATCAGCTGCTACTGACTTGGGTTATCTAATTGAATTGATCGATGGGTTGTCTAATTGAATTGATCGATGTAAAACTCATATCATATAAATTTGTAGAATTGAATGTGGAATGTACCAAAGTAAAAATATGCTAAAGGATTCTCGTCAAACAAAAAAGAACAAATGGGATTCAGACAATGATATTCAGAAAATTAGGATATGTGTTAAGTAGAATGGGTTTAGTCCATATCTAAACCTTTTGGCTTCTTCTACAGCCCACCCACCCCTCCCAATGACCAACACTCAGATGGTATTAAAATTGAGTTCCCTTGTGATTGTGTTTGTATTTCACAAAGTAGATATTATGTATGGGCAGTCAAAAAGAATGGAAAGGAATCTCAAGATCAGAAGAGGGGTGGGAAAACATTCGAGCTAGGCCCTTAAAGCTGGTATAAATGCTGGTATAGTTGACTTCAGTTTTCCCCAATTCAAAAAGAAAATCCTGATTTAAATATCTTTGTGATGTTTGACTCCTTTCCTGATATTTACTATTTTTATGGTGTTCTGCTGGAAGCCCACCCACCGCCCAGATTAAGATGCCTTCTTACTATTAAAGTAGCTGTTGGTGCAACACAAATGATCCATCAAATCAAGTTCTTCAACAAATCATTTTTTATAGATCCATGTTGTGAATCTGACTCGAGAAGGTCCCGCAATGGGATAAACATTGTTCAGTAAAGGGGGTATGGAGTGCGTATGTCATGAGCAGAAATTATCCCATCTTTGCTTATGGGTTGAATATTAACTAGTGGGGAGAAGTAATAAGGTTAGCCATATTTATATATATATATATATATATATATATATATATATATATATATATATATATATATATATATATAATTCATCCCTACGTCTTACAGTTCCTTATGTCCATTGGACGTCGTCATGGAGTGTTAACACTTTTGGATATAAAGAAGTAACTAACCTGGTGAAAATTCATGACATGACTGTCATAGGGTACGGGTACAAGATCCGTGTTGCATCCACGTGGGACAACAGTAGCACAGACAGAGCAAGAAAACACATCTATAGTACCAGCCATCTTTGTAGATGGTCTAGGTCTGACTAAAGATGTCTAATATTTTGTGTAGGCCTACCTAAGGAGCTCTGCAGGTAACCCCTATGATTAAAGAAAAGTGTGTGGATGCAGTCTAGATCTAACATACAAACATAAGTTAAGTAATGAAAATATACTGAAAACTCATAAAGTGTTATCTGTATCTGTTTCTAATCAAAGAAACTTAAATTGAATAGTGAGGGGGCCAAGGAATTCAATCATTAAATCAACTTAGCTGGTGCATGGGGGGATTTCTATATAATGTGAAACTACCTTGCACCTTTAAAAGAACACTTAATACGGGACTCATGTTCAGAGAATAACTGTGCCATTCCAATTCATCATTTGGACACAGATTTAGTACAAAGATATTGCTCAGCCACACCCAGTAAATTTTTCTTTTTTTTATAGTATAATCATATCAACATCATAGTGGCTGCTGTCTGCAATTGCCATTGTGTCTGCTTATGAGATAGGGTTTTGCATTTCCACTGGCATTGATGCAGATTGTTCTGTGAATTTTGATGATACTGTGGCAGTACTAAGTGAGTGAGTAAGAGATGTTTAATGCCATTCTGACAGCTAAGGTCATATTCATGGTGAGATCTATATTACACAACTTCATAGAGGAATTTGTCAGTGCCCGTGCATATGTGCACCACACACATCCGAGGGGATAGGAAAGAGGAGAAATAGACCCTTTTAAGAGGGCTAGAGAAGCCTGATTGTGGCAGTAGAATTGTGGCATCATCACATCTAAGGTCCTTGACAGCATAACCTCAACCAAGGTACTAGAGAAGAGGAAGCCATATTCAGTGATGATGCTATAGCAGCAAGGCCAGGGGGGCGTATATATATATCGCTATCGGGCAGTCACTTTCCAATCTGGCTTTATGACTTGATCAGTGAGGATGTACTAGCCTTACAGTCAGATCCTATCTCCAGGAACAATGTTGGGTTTAAATGGTACCATTAGCATTCATGAGCATTGCACAGTTGTATTCTGTTGCTACAATACTTGCATAAATTCCCACAACCGTTTGCCTCCTTTGTTATTCAGATTCAGCTTAAACATCAGATACCTTTAATAGTATCATGCAAACAACTACTACCCAAGCTGTATTAATAGCTCACTCCAATGATAAGGCCATGCTGATAGATATGCTGTCAGAAAAAGTGCATTGAGTCCAAACAACCATAGAGACTCAACAGTACAACATTCCCAAAATACATGTAGTTGTGATGGAGTGTTGGCTTTACATGTCTGGGGTAAACAAAAGGCTTTTAACATGGTTAATAAATACAAGACTATGAACTATGTGCAAGGACTCAATGAGTAATGGCATGGACCTTATGAACCAGTGATTGGAAAAGGATCAATAAGCTCACGATTTCAAATAAGGAATCCTATTACCCACTAGCACTGCAGCAAAACAGCATTCTTACAGAACCTATCATACAATGTAGGAATGGCTGAGCAATCTTCTTCCTCCTTTAAAAATGGGCTGGAAATAAGAGGATGGTAAGTTGGTAATCCAGACAGACATGCCCACAGGACCTGGTAGCCTGCTTTTGAAAGATGATGGATGACATGTAGGTGCAAAGCAGCATGATGTGTCAAGTCATATGGATGCAAAAGAAGTCTCTAGTCACAGAGTCTAAGGATTTATTCAAGGTCCAAGGTAGTTTGACACAGAAACCCTTACCACAACCTTAGTAAGTTTATTAGATTGACCTCAAAAATGTCTTCACACTTTAATCTAGACTTCATTGATTGAAACCAATACAGATAACACTTTACGAGTTTTCAGTATATTTTCATCACTAAACTTATGTCTGTATGTAATATCCAGACTGCATTTTCAACTCTAAACAAAATCAATGACTAACCTCATGAAAGTTCCTCACATGACTACCATAAGGAATAGGCACAAGGAGTATCCGTGCTCCATCCACAGCTAAGGTGGATAATGTCAGGATAGGTAGCAGTGACATGATACATGTAGCAGACCCCATAGTCAGGCTAGCAGCGTGTGCCTCAAGTTATATGTAATGATGTACACGGGTAGTACAGACCCCTACGTAGCACTCCAGAAAATAACTCAATACGGTCGAGTAAACACCTCACATAGTGGACTGGCCCTAGATCTAGATTAACACTGGTTGGTGTACCTCGCCAACAAATACATGTTTTCATGTATACCAGTCTGGGCCTGTTCACCCCAAACAGAATGTTCAAATATCCTCATGGTTGCGTCAGGGACAGGGGAAACTAACTTTCTCATCTGCTTTCATCACATAGTAACACTACCGGGACTGTTGAATGATACGATAATAAAAGAATACATCTAGATCCCTCTGCACACAGAATCTCTCTATAGTATTTATGAAACATAAGGAAACAATGAACACAATGTGGAGTAGCCATTAGTACAGTTATAATTAGGTTGAATGGCTACCTTCCCACTTGGCAGAGAACCCCGTTTTTTTTTTTATTCAAAGAGACGGTGTTTTTGGGCCTATACGTTTTGCAAACCTTTGGAATCGTCAAAAAGGTGAATGTGTACACTAAGAAATGCGATATTTTACGAAATTAAAAGTACGGATGTATTCTAGGTTTAATAACGTTAAAGAATGTAAAAGAAATGTTTAAAAAAAGAAAATAATTACTAATTAACGTTTTTAAATGTTTCTAAAAACGTTTCCCTTCCTAACTTTAGATTTTGACATTGAAATAACGTTGATTTTTTTTTCACGAACATTACTGTATACAAACATTTGCCAAACGTTACAAAAACTTGTAACTACGTGGGTTAGGAAACTAAAGCTCAATGATTTAGTCGGCTGTGCCTTCAATGATTTCTTTTACCCCGTCCATTGCTCTGCTTCAAGTAGATAAAGAATTCCTTTCCCCACCACCAGGGGTTAATGATGGATATATTTTCCTTCTCTCTCTTACCCCGTATTTTATATTTAAAATTCAGGACATTTTTCATAGCAATAATTCTTTTTTTAATTTAAAAGACTATGGGACTGCCTAAAACAGACTCATGCACGTTTCAAAGCCTAAACAACGAATGATGTCTGTTCTTTAGGACAACGTCCATAGTTCCTAGAATAGGCTACCATAATTCTGTCCTTTACATAATTTGACAGTTAGGTTGCACTAGAAGAATGTTTAGAATACCACAGCCCTAAAGCATAGGTCAACAGTATTTAAGAGGTATCAATATGATATGTGTTATTTGCATTATAATCTATGTGTGCATTTATTATAATTGACAGGGGTACTAGTGCATACTACTCCCCATTTGGGACCTACCTGTGGGGTGTTTCAGAAGCCGGACATGATAATGAACATTAAATATCTGTTTCTAAAACTGCTAGATTCTAAACTTACAACTGCAACCATTATCATCTCTCACCAGTCATATAGTTATAGACACAGTAAGGTAATGGTAATGCTTTAGAAACACATGCAGTTATAAGCTTACAATCACTTTTAAAACTGCTATCATATCTCCTTATGACCGGTTGTAAACATTACCTGCTTCTGAAACACCCCACTGGTCACTGTGTGTGGAGATGTCCTGCTTTCTGACCCATTTGGGTTCAACCGAGGGTCAACCTCACTCTCACACTCACACAGGACCTCACATGTAGCCATATTGTTCTTGGGTCCCAGGAGGGAAATATCATTTTATTTTTTCTTTAGTAATATATAAGGTTGTCTGCTCTACTCCAATTGTCCTCAAATATATATCCTTGTCTCTATTACTTGTTTATCCCATCATATAATATTAAGTATGACTCGATCATCAGTATGTGATTTATTATACAAATAATGTAGATTTGAATAAAAAGTAAGTTGATCTTTGATAGGGAGTCTATTTAGCTAGCTTCAATAATTCGCAATGTAACATCAGTTTTACAATATAGGATTAGCCTGTCGGATGGATCATATACCGGGAAAAGATTAAATGTTACCGGTGTGTCAATCTTGGTCAAACATAATTTATTATGCTAAACAAAGCAAGCACACTTTAGACATCAGTCCAGGTATTGTAAGACATACATGTAGTAGTAGATTCAAGATTGGTCGTATTGGAAATAAAAGATAAATCTATGTCATTTACAATGTTGTTTTAATAGATAATGTCACAAATCCTCCATTCACCATGCTTTACCAGCTAACATTTAAAAAATGTACAAGCATTTTTTATTCTTTTTGAAAGGATAAACACTATGTGCCGGGTAAGCTTTCCCTCTATGATCCATTCTATACAAGCGAGAATCCGATCTAAATGTATACGAATGTTTCCATGATCATGCAAATGGTTTAATGGGTGTAAATCCAGCCTCAATCCACACCACCCTCCTGTTGTTCATACAGTGGGAGGGTGTATTCTGATTGTGTCAAGTAAAATTATTCTAATATAGTTTGTGAAACATTTATCATTATAAGGGAGAGCCGCAAGATGTGTTGATGCATTCTATATCATCGAAATTGGGCAAAATGCATTTTAGTAGCGCATGTTAGTCTATACTCAGATACTATTTGCAGCTCATACCTGCCACAATTTGTTTATTTCCTTTGATAATTTTCACAAAATAAACCGCAGAAGGTTTCTATATGATATCATGAAGACCTGTATATATTTCTCTCTTCTAATCAAGAACACATTTTGCCACATTCTCCTTGCATAAACATTAAAGCATCTCATGCATATTGCTCGATTGTGACGTCTACAATGCATCAGATAAGCTTTCTTTCATATGACACCCAGGAGTGTTAAGCTAGATACTGACAAAACTACGAGATACCGACAAAAATGTATAGGTTTGTTAACGTCTCGCAACCATCAGGCTAGATACCGACAAAAATGAGAGATACTGACAAAACATGTCCAGGTGGTGACAAAAGGGGTTTTTGTCACGATCTCGGAAAAACCATGATAGTGGGGCAGATTAAGTGAGAATATGGGACAAATCGTTCAAATTGTGATACAAGTGCCAAATTTGGACTAGATACTCTCTATAGTTAGTGTTTTCAGGGAAAAAAGCATTAGCCACTTAAAAAGTGACCCCTGGTGACCTTGAGCAGGGGTCAAAGGTCAAAAGTCACCAAAAAACCTAATTTTTACAGTTTTATCCTCATTATTCTGGTTCTAGGAATGGCAGCAACTTCAAACTTGGTCCAGACATACCTCTCCATTGATCCTATGAGATGTCTAAGTGTGAATGACCTTGACTCAAGGTCAGGGTCATTTCAAGGTCAAATACCAAGAAAAACCACTGAATTAGAGTACATTTCAACCTCTCTTAAACATGATATAAACTGATCCTTGAGAGATGTCTTTGGCACATTCCTATGCTCTGATACACCCTCTTTCCATGCATACCAAATACACTCCTGTAAACTATAGAGATCTGCTCCTATGGAAGGTGGGAAATAATACTGTGAAAATTTCTTTTAGAATCTTGGAAGTATCTAATAGATAATCCAGCATAATTCCCATTGTAGTGAATTTGCAAGATGGGATGTCCTGTAACCACCCCTCCCTCGTCATGTCCTGGAACCATTCCTCCCTCCTGTTGTCCTGTAATCAACCCTCCCTCATGCTATCCTGTGATGTCCTTTTTCTTGTGCATATAGTGGCACTCCATGCATGAGGAGCTAGTTTGTATATCATTGGCCCAAAAGGCCCTAGTAGATTGACAACAAGGAATACACTGAAACAGGTTACAGGGTACCACCAGGTATACACCCTCTAATATCTAACTATATGGTATTAAAACCACCTAGTATTCTCTCTTTCATACCTAAAAACCAGTTGTCCAACCAACAGGACCAGGCTGTGACTCAACAGTGGAAAACAACCCTTCATGGGGGATATTCAATTCCCCTTTAGGTCAATCAGTCAAAAGTTTATATAAAGATGCATAAGGCTAATTCTTAATGCAGAGGTCTATGGTCTCAGTAAAACACCCCATATTTTCGAAGAATAATTTGGGCAGTTGCCCATTTCCGGTTACCATAGTAACCATTCTATTAATCCAAATTTAGAGATATGACTGCTCATTTCTGAAGAATGTCATCAAACACCCAAAACTGAAAACAGAGGGTGAAAATTCCTCCCAGATAAAATCAAAAGTTTTTTTTAGTGATTATTAATACTTATAGATAATTATTAATACATATGGAGATTAATTGTCATTTTAGTTCGGACTATTGGAATATTTTCACAGGTATTAATCCCTCAATTATCTGCAGGGAACCAGGGTATGCCTTTCCTTGACAATCGTCCCCCTTGACTTGTCCTCCTGTAACTCCCTTACTCTTGCCCATCCCTTTTTCACCTCTGCCAGCCACCCCACTCCAAATTCATCTATTGCTCATCAATAACCTTTTTCCCCATATAATTACTACTCTGTCTGTCAATCTATCACTCTGTCCACTGCTGTTTCTCTGCCCACTCTCTACAAACTATATACTAAAGCTGACTCAGCAAGAAAAACATTCAGGGGGCAGGATACATAAGGGGAGATAGGAACCAAGGATATATGAGCTGGTGCAGGGATTGACATAGGGTAAGATGGGAAGGTGGAGTAATAGATGCAGGGAGACATGAATGGGTGGAGGGAAAAGAAAGGTAGAAGGAGAGAGAAAAGAGATAAGCAGGAGAAGTCGGCGGGTGGGTAGGGAATGTCTAGGAGAAGGGAAGGCAAATGAAAGGACAGACAAGAGGGACATATGACTGTAATACCTCCTTTAAGGAATGTTTTTCGCCGACTCCATGCTGGTTCTGCGGTAGGTTTTTCAGCCCCTCTGGTACCCAGAGTGAAGCCTGTGCACAGAGGTACCAGCTGTTAGATTTGAAAACAAAGATGGCAGACCTTCTTCCACCACAAACTGGTCTGGTCTCTGTATTATTGCCTGTCAATCTATTTGGCCACCAGGGCGAATTGGAGGGGCAAAATTACTCTAAAATCATTATAAAAATATGTTAAGCTAATTTCTGATGCAAATTCCAATGGTTTCATTTAGAGTGCACCATTTTCAGTAGAAATAAAAAATTGCAGATTTTGATGCCAATTTTCGGGGATATTCACCAAAAACCCAAAACTGAAACAGAAATGGAAAATTCCCTCTAGATCATAATCTATGATAAAAATCACCACATTGTTATGTATTTCTGTTAAAAAGGCTGATTTATTGTGTTTTTAGACATTGTTATAGTTAATAATGTACTAGAGCTTAATCCTTGATTTCAAATATGAATAACGACCTATGTTCAAGGAGGGGTTCTGACACAACTACTGGGAATATTTAAGCCACTGATGTTTAAAGATCTTGAGATGAACTTTGAATTTCCTTGCATAGGGGTGTTTTTGCTTGCCTGGTCACAAATGTTGTAGATATTGACATATTCAAAATGCATTGTGTCATTAGGCCCTACTCATTCTGTGAATATATCGGCTAAGCACATGTGAACGAGGTGTTCCCAGTTTTTTCTGTCTGTCTGACCTACTTACTACTAATTAGGGTAGGAGGCAAGAGAGACATACAAGGGGCAAACAGACAGGTATAATGGGAGATATGAACAATAAGATAGGGGCAAGAGAGCTGCATTAGGTAAGGAAGAATTAAATGGATGGGAAACATAGGTAATTGACTGAAGTAGGAATATGAAAGGTATATGTATGAGATACCAAAAAGGAACCAAGCAATGAATATGACATGTATGTAAGTAGACCCACTCATAGAATTGAACGTATGAAAACCTTAAAGCTCAGGCATAGTTAAGGCCTGGTAGGCACTGATGTCTACACAGAATTTGAAATTGGTACCCTCCCAAGGATTAGAAATAATCAGAGGAAAATTGTGCAGTTGTTTTTTTATGAAGTATCCAAGGTCACTAGAGGGCTCTTCCTGAATGTCTAACATTTCTTTTGAATAATATTATGCATAGGCTTATATCGATGCAGTCCAACATTGGTGTTTTAATCAAAATTTAAATGCTGAATTATCCATTAACAACTTTAAGGAAGTGAGGAGAAATAGTCCATGTATCTTCTGACCCTCCTTCTACAAGAATAGCTATCTTTAGAAGAAGGTTCGAACTCATTGATTAAATTCTCATAGATTTTGTTTTATCTTGAGATGATATTTGACCTAAGTCCAGAAATATATTAACATTGTCTAATAACTTCGACATTTTATCATCCGGTAAAAACAGTTTCATGGTTACCGAATCTAACTCAATTCCTAAATACCTTAGCCTAGTACGAGGAGTCACCATTTTGTGTAATTGATATAGATACCAAAAGCTCTCACTAAAGTCATTAAACAATTTAGCCCCAACCAACACTTTTTCTCTGTCTCTTCCATAATCAGATAATCATCTAAATAACCGAAACAGTGCTTATAACCCATTGTTCGCATGCAATGAACAATGAATTCTGTATACTGTGTAAATAAATAAGGCGCTGACGACAGACCAAAGGCTAAATTATTGTTTACAACAAATTCCATTTTTCCTGCAATTTGCCATCTAAAGCCTTGTAAAGTTTTATGTTAACTACATGTATACTGGAATCGAACGATATGTCCCCTGTATGTCTAAAACACACATTTAACAATTAGGCGTAAAAAATTTGGCTCCATCTTTTACAGCAACATAATTGAATTTCTCAACACCTTCATTCATAAAATTATTTATACATCTACCTTTAGGTCTACTCGCGTCAGTTATACAACGCACTGTCTTACCATTATCTTTTGGCACAGCACCCAAAGAATAAATACAGGCAGGTTTTGAATTAACGATGGTAACAATGCCTTCTTTTAACTCTGCTCAGACAATTTTATCTACTCATTCTCTAGCTTTGGGTTCATACACTGATTCATAATTCTTGCGGTCATAAGTAACATCGAGATCCGCATTTACAATATTACACCCCAAAATACTATTTCTAAAAATAGCTTCCATCCTCGAATACCAAACGCCTCACTCCACCACTTTACCCAACATTACGCATGGCTTTAACAAAGTTTTGACATTATCAATATAAGGCTCACATTTTCTGGGAAATAAAACAGAATCTGCCCAATTTGACAATTTGCCAAGGAAATCATATACGACTGTGTTCGGTTTTGTGTGCATCTCTACACCTTAAGTATTTAAACATTTGATCTCTTTCGTAATTAACAAACTGGAATTAGCAATCAATTGATTGATAGTCATTGGACCAATACTTTCGCATGATGAATCACCCGAATTAAGTATATCCTTGTCTACAGGCATTTCCATGACATTATTAGCTTCATTCTTATCATAGATCAATTCGCTTTTCATCTCAGTTCTCACATCAAACTTTGCGTCATAATACAAGTCCCAGTACACATAACATTGAAAAGCCGTATCATCTGCCAGCAACCACTGGGACTCATGTGATTGCTTAGATCTAATACCATACATTACACATTCCAATAATTCTGTTTCATCTTTCCACACTCTCACATTTACTCATTCATACAATGAAAAAATTGATTTGCCAAACCTCTGCTCGCAATTAAATGCATACAAAGGCTCAGGCTCAATAACCACAACACACACATACATACAAATCACCAGCTCAATAGAATACATAGGTACCAGCACACCCCCTTATCTCCCTGATGTATTCGCACTCCCCCCTCCCCCTTTCCCTTTTCCCCCTGTACATTTGCTCGAGATATGACCCTTTTCTCCGCAGTCCGCACAAGCATGAATGTGAAAACATTTATCCCCCCACATGCAACAGCCATCATTAAATTTGTTGCATATTTGTGTGCCCATTTCTGCAAAACTGATGGGTCTCCCTCTCCCTTTTCCCCTACCCCTGCCCCCACCCGCTACCCCCTTAGGCATAACTGCATCACTGCCCAAGTCTTCATGCACTAGATCACTATCTCTTTCCCCAAACACTTTCACACCGTCTTCTTTTGCTTTTTCTCATACTTTAGAATCATAACTTACAATGTGATCGTATTTGTATGAAGCGATTTCCTTACCCACTATGAACCTTAGGTGACTAACATAAGGACCTACCGGCTCACCTTCGTCAATCTTTTTCTCCACATCTTTGAGCAAATAATACAATGTTTCTTTGTATGTTAACTGTTTGCGCTTTTTATTTTTTGGCAATACATTTTTCAAATCAAACTCATTTGTACCTGAACTATTGGAGTCCGACTCTGACTTGCTGTTACTGCTATATTTCTTACTCTTTTTCTTTTTCTTGGACTTGCGCTTTTTCTTCTTGGTCTCTTTCTTGACCTTGTTGCACTTTGACTCGCTCTTGGCTGTACACTGCTTTTCTGACTTTTTCTTGGACTTCTTTTTCGCGTTCTTGCGGGCAACGCCAGTCGCGCCTTTTGTCTCTTCCTCAGAGTCGGTGTGAGCTTTCTGCAATTTACTAACAGGATCAGGGTCAGATTCAGAATCAGTTTCAGAGTCAACAGAATGATCACTTGCATCATCAACGTCACCATGCAGCTCTGCCAAACGAATCTCATCCACTCTTTCCTGACTACGCCTCACAACTTTCTTGAGTAATTTTTCCCTTTTCTCTTGTTTCAACTCCAAATTATGGGTTATTTCATCTGCCTCCTCATCTAATTTTACTCTCGAGATTCAGCCTCTAAAGTCTTTTGACAAGTTTTAGCAACTTTCCTGTCTCTCCTCAAACTCTCTCAATCTTAATTGTTTAACTTCAAGCTCACTACGTAGACTAAAAAAGGACCATTAGTACTCTACCCGTAATGCATTGTAAGTTATATAAGGTAACTATAGCCTATATTCTTTGTATTTTCGTTTGTTCCGAATGGGATATTCATTCTGCAATTTAAGATAGGGTTCTGGGGCCCCCCATATGAACATCTTTCCAGAGGAAAGGCAGGCCCTCGTGTAAGAAGCACACAGACTTTGACAAGAGCCAGAAAGTTGCTGTTAAAAGATTGGGAATTTGATTCTCATTGTAGCAAGTGCACCGTTCAGTTCCCAGCAATTTTCCACCCCAGCGACTGATTCCCACCTTATGCTGTTATGGAATTGACTTGGTCTGAATAAGTAGGTAGGCCAGGGAATAAGAGGAGAAAACTAGCTGGGCATTGGTTTTAAATTGGGATGCATTCATCAATGCCCAACCACTCATATACCACCTCTATGACCAATTACCTTTTGGCAACCCAAATGGGAATTGATTCCCTGAGATCAGTCAGTTCTGTTTTGAGAGGTACAAAGACTGTAGGCCCTGATGAAAAAAGGCCCCCTGATAGTGGGCTCTTTGGGAATTTTGGCCACCCAAGTGTAGGCCCTGAGGAATTTTGGCCCCCTGATGTTAGGTACACTTATTTTAGGCCTTTAGGAATATAGGCCATTTGAGGCATATCTCCTGTCTCATTCTAATCAAACGTCCAAGTACTAATACATGCCTATCACACATCCGAGTACCTAACATCCGAGTACAGGCCTACCAAATGTCCAAGTACCCAACATCTGAGTACAGGCAGGCCTACCCAACATCCAAATACCCATGTCTGAGTACAGGCCTACCCAACATACGAGTACCTATGTCTAAGTCCAAGCCTACCCAACATCCAAGTACCCAACATCCAAATATCCAATGTCAGAATACCCAATGTCCGAATGTCCAAATACCCAACATCCAAGTACACAATGTCTGAGTACAGGCCTACCAACATCCGAGTAACCAATGTCATGGTACCTAACATCCAAACACCCAATGTCCGAATAACCAACATCCAAGTACAGACCTACCAAACATCCAAATACCGAATGCCCACCCCATGTCCAAGTACCTAACATCCGAGTACAGACCTAGAATGTCTAAATAACCAATGTCAGGAGTATCAATGTCCGAGGCCTTACTTACAACTGAGTGCCTGACGTCCCAATACCCAATGTTCCAGTACCAGGGACATCATGGGATAGACAGTACAGAGGTGTTTTCCAACATCCATTCCCCCAACATCCGATACAGAAGGTAGGGGTTTTCTGACATCTATTCTCCCATCATCCAAGTCCCACCATCGTCCGAGTATCAACGTCCGAGGTCTACCTTACATCCAAGTAGCCAATGTCTGAATAACAAACCTCCGAGTACAGGCCTACCAAACATCCAAGTACCCAACATCCATGTACAGGCCTACCCAACATCCGAATACCCTATGTCCTAGTACACAACATGCGAATATCCTATGTCCTTGTACCCAACATCCGAATAACCAATGTCTGAATAACCATGAATGGACGTTGGGTAATCAGATGCTGAAAATAACTTTGGATGTTAGGTACTTGGTCATTAGGTGCATTGGATGTAAATCAGATGTTGTGTAATCGGATGCTGAATATTTGGATGTTAGGTACTTGGTCATTAGGTGCATTGGATGTATATCAGATGTTGGGTAATCGGATGCTGGGTATTTGGATGTTAGTTACTCAGAATTTAGGTACTTGGACATTGGATGTATATGGACATTGAGTGTATGGACGTTGGGTATGTAGGGGCCAGCTCTGGCTGTAAGTCCATGGCGGTAGGCCATCTGCCCCATTCCGGTTGCACCAGCCCTCAGGGGCTGGTCAGCCGGTATAAGCTGCCCCCCTTGTGTATCATACCGATGCAGATGTAGGTGGAAGGTAGAGAATGTCAGACGGGGAAGTAGCTCAGCGGTAGAGCTTCCGCCTGCAGGTTGGAGGGTCCCGGGTTCGACTCCCAGTTTCTCCAGGACGTTTTCCGTCGACTTCTACACTGGTGGAGAAACCCGGTTGGTCCTGCTCTTCAAGGGGGGACTACGAGAACTCGGTACCTGGGCTGGTATGACACGAATGACGATTAAATTTGCTAGTGCTGGGGAGACTTGGAAACAGGTGGCTGGTATGCGACTCAATACTAGTCCCGGGTATCTGCTACCTAGGGTAGTGCTGGGAGGAGACTTGGTGTTTGGGCACAACTCAGTACTGGTCCCGGGTATCTGGTACCTATAGGGAACTGAACCCTATATTGAATCTGGTAGGGAGGAGTGTAGGGGCCAGCTCTGCCATAAGGCCAGCAGCCCCGTTTCTGGAGATCCCAGCCCCCAGGGGCTGGCATCCGTTGGTAGCTCCCCCCTACGTGTGTCATTCCAACAGGTGTAGGTGCCTGGAACAGTATAATACAGGTACGCTTCGACCCTGGCAGTACTGTGTACTGGTAGGTCAACTGGGAAGTCAGGAGTGCCTCACACTGCTTAATAAAGCCCAAACCGATCTGGTTGGAAGGAATGCTTGGTGCTGGTTGGCCATGGTTGAAGCTGGTTGGGAGGAGTGTAGGGGCCAGCTCTGGCTGTAAGTCCATGGCGGTAGGCCATCTGTCCCGTTCCGGTTGCACCAGCACTCAGGGGCTGGTCAGCCGGTATAAGCTGCCCCCCTTGTGTATCATACCGATCCAGATGTAGGTGGAAGGTAGAGAATGTCAGACGGGGAAGTAGCTCAGCGGTAGAGCTTCCGCCTGCAGGTTGGAGGGTCCCGGGTTCGACTCCCAGTTTCTCCAGGACGTTTTCCGCCAACCTCTACAGGTATATGGACGATTGATATGTATACGGACAAAACTTCCTTGGAGAGTGGGTGAATGAGCATTTTAAGTCTGCAGATGATACCTTGGGGTTAGGTACTTGGATGTTAGGTACTCGGACGTTGGGTGCTTGGATGTTGGGTAGGCCTGTCCTCAGACTTTTAGTCCGCAGATGTATCCCTTTCATATGATGTCAAACTGCTTGGATATTGGGGGAATGGATGTTGGAAAACACACCCTACCTTCTGTGTGCGGATGTTGAATTATATAGAGACAGTGAGACATGGGAGAGAGACAGGGGTGGTGGACATTGAAAATGGATGTTGGAAGCATGGCCTATCATCAGGGTGCCTATAATCTGCAGGGATGAAGCTCAGGGGGCCAAACATCAGGGGGCCCATCATCAGGGGGCCTACATTCCTCAGAACTGGAAGGTGTGTTAGTGACAACCAAATTCCTAATTATTTCGCAATGGCATCCAGATTCAGTTTATACCCCGAGTATATATATAAAGAGTTTGACTCCAAAATGCAATAAACGCCATTTTGAAAAATGAGGCAAATATTTCAAAAGCTTACAGTTTAGAGATAGTTAGATTCAATACAAAACCTATTTTCTTTGAAAAAAATATATTTTGGCTGTCTAGAGTCTATATAGTAAATATTTGATCATGAGATCACTAAAATTTACTTCAGGAGAGCACTACAAAAATGGGTATGTGCTGAGAATCTTAAATGGATTTATTCATTTACATATATATTCTGTAATTTTGCGCTAATAGAGTTTTTGAATTGTTGCATTACCAAATGTCAAACTTAATTAATTCATACACTCACAGACACAGGTGTTAATAATCTAATCACATTCCTGAGCAAAATGTTGTCCCACTTTTGGAAACGTCTTTAGACTTTAAAAATATGTTTAGAATTGAAGGTGTTTAGACGGATTTTTTTTTAGAAAAGGCTAGTCTTTATGTGTTTAGGTTATAATTGTGTTTAGATACGATGTGTTAAGGTGTTCTGCTTTCATTTTAGGGCTGGGGTAACATAACTTGCAGGTGATTCATTGTAGTATTTTACCCTCCCAGAATGTAGAATAAATGGTAATGCAGGACTTGGGGTCATCGTGCATGGAGGATCGAAAAATGGCTTACCTGCAAGTAGAAAATGATCACAAAATATTCTGGAGAACCATTAATAATTTACTACCGGGTCATCCAAATCACTCAAATAAAATTTCTTTGGTAGATCATGAAAATAATAATGCTCCAATAGATGATGAAAAAGTTCCAGATTTTATTAATCAGTACTTTGCCAATATTGGTCCCTTGCTTGCCAAAAATTTATTTATACCCTGGAAACCTTATGATGAACGTGTGATGAATCAAATTGATAACATTGAAACTAATGTCCAAGAGGTAACAAAATTGGTACATGACATAAATACGATCAAATCCTCAGCTATTGATAATATATCTAGTACTATATTAAAAACTGTATTTAAACACGCTCCCTCAAAATTAGTCAAAATCTTTAACCTATCCTTCACCCAGAATTGTATCCCTGATTCTTGGAAAATATCGAAAGTCACCCCTATCCCTAAGACCGGTGATCTTAAACTAGTAAACAACTATAGACCTATTTCACTTTTACCCCTACCATGTAAATTATTTTAAAAAATTGTACATAATCGTGTATATGGCTTCTTGATTAAAGAAAATATATTAACTCCCAAACAAGGTGGATTTAGATCTGGTTTCAGTACAGTTGATACGCTAGCAAAATTTACCGATGATATTAAAAGAAATTTAAATGTGGGTAATTTAACAGTAGCTACTTTTATCGATCTTAAGAAAGCCTTTGATACTGTAGACCACTCTGTCCTTCTAACTAAAATTCATCATTATGGCATCTGTTCCAACACCTATCATTGTTTTAAAAATTATCTGGATAATAGATACCAAACTACCTTTGCTAATGGCATATTTCAGGTAGAGAAAAGGTGGTCTGTGGTGTACCACAGGGCTCAATATTGGGTCCTCTACTTTTTCTAATTTGTGTTAACGATGTTATTAAATGTTTGAAGAATTGTGATGTTAGACTGTATGCTGATGATATGCTTATATATTCATCTCAAAATTGCTTTGAAGACACCAAGACATATCTGCAAAATGACCTAGAAGCTTATGAGTACCCAGTTATAAGTACCTAGGCGTAATACTGGATCCTCTCCTTCAATATAATTTACATTTAACTAATCAAGTTAAAACCATAGCTTATAAGACCTATAAATTATGCTTACTAAGAAGATATCTTGATATCAAACTAGCATTACAAATTTACAAGTCTACGATTCTACCTTATATGGAGTATGCTGATATTTGTTTTATGACAACATATGATAAATACTTGGATCCCCTCCAATATGCTCAAAAAAGGGTGTTTGAAAATATGTTTAAAGGTCCCACATTTAACTAACACAAGATTTGTACATAATGTTACCGGTGTAAACCTGCTGGAAGATAGTAGATATGCTCACTTAATAAATTATATGTACAATAGATCGAGATGTGACATGTATTACCCCGAACTGCTTATCCTATGCTAGGAGTATAGAATTCCATTGTGCTATTACTTGAAACTTCTTATCTAGGGATAGAAGAAACACCCCTTAAATTACCAAATTTAAAAATGATACAATTACTCTCATGAAAAGTTTATTACCCTATGACGAGGACTGATAAACCACTGTTGGCCTATGTGTGTATGATGATCTCTCTGTATTAGCAAAGCTCACTGTTGCACTATTCTTTTACTCAGATTCACCCCCCCCCCCGTTTCCTCCAAATCGCATATATATATTCGTGTGTCATAAGTTTCAATTATCTATATAAGTCAGGTAGGACCAGAAGTACCAACCCTTGCCTTCTTTTTTTGTCTTAAATTGATCCTTTATTATAATATTATTATCTGACAATTGCTTTTTGATAGACATAATGTGAATTAACTAACTGTACCTGTCTTTTCAACTTGGGCTTTTGTGATTGTGAATATTATTGCTTCTACCTTCACGAATGTACCTGTTCAAATATTAAGACAAATAAAGTGAATTCAAACAAAAAAAAACCTCCTTTCGGTCTTTTTGATATCCCGGACTCTAGGGGTGTTCACAGCGAACTCGAAACTTGTGTATTGCAATAGGCATCTGGAAATAGAGAAGGCAATTAGTTTTCATTTTACTTTTCAAATGAAAGGAATTTCAGGTTTTATTCTGGTTTTAAAATAGTCAAAGTCCATTAGACCTATATATCAAGTACTCCTTCTTGTCTTTGTGGAGGACTGCCTAAGACTGACAGCACATCGATAGGTGGAGACTAACTTGATGGTCTGTTCATGTAATTTGTTACCAATGTATAGAGATATCAGCACAACCACAGCATGCCAGCATATGTAACCACCACATGGCCAAATAAGTGACACCTATCCCTCTCCCAAAGAATGGTTGCCTAGGTTACCAGCGAGGTAAGACTGAGTGGCAGAGAATTAAGAGGGATCCTCTGAACACTAGGGGCTGGAAAATTAAGCTTCCTAAACAACTTCAGGGCAGTATATCTTGCTGGTGCATTGGCACATTAATATGGTGTCATCCTGCTGTTGTTGTACTAGTGTTCAGATAAATAAATTTGATTTGTTCCAAGAAAAATGTAAAAGAAATAAATTGTCGCTAAACAATTGGGTAAATTATATGCATTCAATCACATTCTTTAGAGCGTTCACCTGCAGCGCTGACTGCCATGAAACGGTCCCCATAGCGCCTGCAGTGACAGAATATAAGCCAGCCTCGATCGTCCACTACCTAGAATGGGACTGGTCCATTTCTTGTCAAATTACTGCAATGCCTCCTTTAAAATAATCCAGGATCCTGGATCATTTTCTCCTAAGGTAGTGGCCTCAGTGATTGGTGCATACCTTCATGTGCTAGTGAATATGAATGTAGCTTGTTCCCCTGTGACTCTACCTGTTGCAGCTTCATTACTAGAACCAGCAGGCTCAATGTAACTACAAAATATAGGATTAGGCTGAGATCGTACTCATGGCACCTTCTTTTGAAAACCTCTGCTTTCCCAACTAAGCTAACCAGGCGATCGATTTGACAGCATTCAAGGTAAGGCTATAATTATTCTCTTAGCTGTAGGTATAAGTTACCCTGTCATGACAATGACATGATGGTCTTTTAGCAGACCAATCTACACCAGAATCCGTAGTACACTAGGATACACCATGACACATTTTATCAACATTTTTTATGTATATATCCCACAAGTAGATTTTTGTTAGTTATAAGCCTATAAACAAATTCAAGTATTTCAACGAGAATAAAGATTGTAATCCCAGACCACATATTGAGTGTCCCTCCTATTTTGGACAAAAGACTTGCCAAGTCTGCCTTTGGGCTATCCCTTATCTCGCAGCAGTTGTTTAGCCATCAGAATATCCTGTTTGGATGAATTGGTTAAGGATAAATTCTTTAAGATCTGAAATTTTTCCCAATAGGGCTTATCAGCTTTATAGTGATTGTAGAATAAACTAAGGTGAGAGGCACGAGGCCATATTGACTGCTGCAGCTCAGTCTTGTAGAAGGTCTCCTTACACTGTTTAGGGCAGTTAGTCAGACATAATCCAATCTAAGCTTGAATGTCCACATACAAAATAGATCTGTTTAGTTGCCATCAATATCCTATGTAGATATACCTGTCTTTGATATCCATATAGAAATAATATTATGTATTTACTGGGGTTAGGATACAGTACAGGTGAGCTTTTAACACCTGCTTCAACGTGTTGCAACATTAGTGGATCCATAACAAGACTGTTTATGGTACAGTCTGGACACGTCCGAGACTGAATATATATAGTCCTACCTCGGAAGATGGGGAGGGATGGTCATAGTGTATGATTGTAAATCCGTCCCTTGTGGCATTTTTTATCAGTACATTTATGACCTGAGGGCACAGGGGAGACATTGGTCTACATTTGTTGCCATCCTCCACTTTTCTATCTTTAATAGAAGTGTTACTTCTCACATACTGGAGGACTGGCCAGCTCAAACTGATATGAAAGATTTAGATAATTGGCATGGAGGAAGGCACATCTAAAAGCATATTTCCTAGATGACTTGTTTATATAAACATGTAACAGGTCATGTTATTATGTCGTAGAGCAAGCATAAGCCTGTTGGTTTTATACAACCGCAGTGGGGGTCATGGTATCATAGTACAATACAAACTGTCCATGTAGAATAATTGTTTTACTCCCTTGTTTCCATCACAATTAGTTGAATAGATTCACCATTTCCATTAAATATCTATGATCTCTACAGTACAAATCGAAATCCATAATTCAAAGAAACAGATATAACCATATGATTCATATGACACAAACCGCTTCTCATACATAATTTAACAATGATTCAGCATTCCCACATGGCGAAAAATGCCTCAAATGTCGCTGCGATTTTTAAATCTGTGGACTTTTAGGGACACACCTCAATTTTAAAAGGGGTATACAGTAGGGGGTATAGAAAGCAAGGACTCTGTGAATTATATATTTTCTGTGCTAAAATCGCAAAAGGGTGTGTTCTATACATCCTGTTGTACTAATAGCCTGTGTGAATTTGGGGTAAGTCCCACAATATGCAAAAATCAAAATCGCAGGGATTTTCTGCCATGTGGGATTCGACCTTATGGAGCAGAGTAGTTTTCCTCTGCTAGGAAGCTGAGGCTAGTCTCATTTAAGTACATTTCCCAGCCCATCCTGCAACTGTCCATAGACCTAAAATATATGTGGTAGATAAACACCGAGTTTGCTCACTGTATTCACTATATAGACAACAGGCTGTCATGGCTACACTGTTTCTTGAATATATATGCTTTTAGAAAGTATATGCTACAACATGTACTTTCTCCGTCTTTCAAATAAAACTCAAAGGTACAGCTGCAGCACCGCCCACTGCAGTGCCGGGCATAGAATGGCCAATGCCTGCCTGTGGGTAATCTGAAAGGTACATGCACAGTCGGTAATCGTTCCAGCTTGCTGACACATTTTCCTCTCCTATTACTGTGATTTAACATTTTTACCCTTCTACTGTTTCTTCCTTCAGCATATTAAGGGCAAGTGCGTTTATATTACTGAAGAATTAGAGGGTGGGCATGTTATGTGCACATTTGAATATTGCTAACTATAGAACACATAATAAAGGTATATTGATACATGCCGAATATAATGACACAGATAAAGTCAGAGTGAAACTAATATCCGATACACATAGCACTAATATTGATTGATATGTTCACGTCTGGTCACCCCTAAAAGAAATGGCTTCAACTGCAGTTATCAATGATGAGGTTAAACATTTCGCCATCACAACGTCTATGAAAGGCCTGCCCCGGGTGGCCAAGGCCCAGAACTGTGGAAGTAGAGCAGGATGGTGCCTGGTGGTGCTAGCCTTCCTGACAGTGTCTTTGTACCAGACCAGCATCCTGGTCACGGCCTATCTTAGTCATGAGAAGTATACACAGATCATCGAGGTCCCCATAGACCCCCTCAAAACAACGGTACTGGAGGTTATACCTGGTATTAGTATATGTAACCTGAACCAACTAACCAGCAATGTCTCCAGGTATGTGGGCATTCCAACATACAAACAATATCAAGACAAGATGGTCAAATTCGCCAACTGTACAAACTTCTCTGAAAGGCTGAGGGAGAAGATGGGTAACTTTAGAAGTGACCTACTGTCCATGTTAGGCTATCTACAGTACATAGGGATGGAGAAAGCAGCACAGGTGGGACATCAGAAGTCTGATTTCATAGTGTCATGTGACTCTTATCTAATGGATGGACTCAAGCCACACAAGGTTCCCTGTGAAACCCTTACTCTTTTCACCCAGTTTGTTAATACAGATTGCTGTAATTGTATTAACATGAGAGTGTTGAACACAACAAAAGATGAGGCACTTCTTGGACTGAATCTGATCTTGTATCTTGATAACTTTGATGAGGAAGTAAATCCATATGAGGCCCCGGATTGCACTGGGCAGGCTGCTGGGGCTGTATATGTTCTACTTGAGAAACACACAGAACCATTGATGCACCATGCACAGATGCTTATGCCAGGTGTGTTTTCCACTATGCGTTTATACCTAGAACACAGAGACAGACTTGGCCCTCCTCATGGAGTATGTATACGCCAATGGCAACCTTATCCATGTCAAGGAGAAGGACATATATCTCCGTAGATCTAGATTCTTATGTGTTGCTGAGTGCCTTTCTGATATGATGATGAAAATATGTGGTTGTATGGACCTACACCAACTTGTACCAAACTTGAATGAGTCCTACCCTTTATGCGGGGATGCCAAGGGAGGAAGAGAAGTGTATGTAGAAAGGATGCAATGTGCCTCAGATGTAAGATCCTCACAGATTGGATTATGTCTGACTAACTGCTCTATACAATGTAAGGAGACCTTCTACAAGACTGAGCTACAGCAGTCAATATGGCCTTGTGCCTCTCACCTTTGTTCATTCTACAATCACTACATAGCTGATAAGCCCTATCGGGAAAAGTTTCAGATCTTAAAGAATTTATCCTTAACTAATTCATCCAAACAGGATATTCTGATGGCTGAAAAACTGGTGCGAGATAATTTTCTACAAGTTTCAATATACTTGAGGGATTTCAATTATATCTTACTTAGGGATAGCCCAAAGGCAGACTTGGCAAGTCTTTTGTCCCAAATAGGAGGGACTCTCAATTTGTGGTCTGAGATTACAATCTTTATTCTCATTGAAATACTTGAGTTTGTTTATAGGCTTAAAACAAACTGCTATTTTCGAGATCAAGTGAGAGAAACCCCAGTAAAAGATTTTAAAGAGTAACCATACATGCCCGGTTTCATATCATACTTCCATGTACACTATCATTGATTGCCCCCCAAAACAAATAAGTTAACCTTCACTTCTAAGACATATTGTACACTTTGTATTCTTACGACAATCACTACCATATCGTCAAACTTCCAATGCTGAAAGCAGTGCACAACTACAGAGGCTCTACCATATTGGGCATTTCAATAATAGATGTATCGTTTTCTGCAAAACCTGCTTTACAGTATAAAAGCTGGTCAGTTTTCTACTCCTAGATGTCACAGATGACTGAACTCATTGATAGTACCATTGATTGCTTATCCAGTGATAGTTCCATAGGTTCCCCTATCCAAACACTTCGATCGGCGAGAGTATTATATTTGCAGTCCCCTTCTTATGTCTTAGGGAGCATTCATTATTTATGGTAGGGGTGGGGGTGAGCAAATTGAAGGGGGGGGGCATTTATTTTCAGGGTATTCTTAGGGGGGGCCAAATATTTTCAGGGTATTCTTAGAGGGGGGGGGTTTGTTTTTTTACCTATTGTTAGAGGGGGGGGCATTTATTTTTAGGGTATTTATCCAAAATGTCGCAAATTTCGACACCATAAAATGTCTTTTAATGTATCAGAGACTCCTTTTGAAAGACTAAAGGTAATCAAATTGATCCAGTTCAGTGAAATCTAATTGGATGGAACTATATTCAGAGATCTTTAATTTTCAATTGATCAATACCAATGTGCATTTCTTGTTGATGACTACCAGTACATGCAGCTACAGCTGATTTTTAACCTATTTCATCTAGAAGTAGCATATTCTAATATAGATGATACATAGTATGCACTATCTTCCAAAGAATCTGAGTCTCTCTTATGAACAACAAGACTATTCTACACAAAAAAATACCTTGTCTATAAGGTGTATCTGAGTTGAGACCAATTCTATCACCTATCCCTTGGAGTCTATTAACCCATTAAAGGCAGAAGGCACATGAGTTATCTGACCATGGGGACAGCCTTTAAATTTCCTAGGAGTAAGGGCCTACCTTCTATTATAACACGGTTAGTGCCGAAAATGGATAATATCGATTCCTATATCTGGCGATAGAGCACCCAAAATTCATGGCGAGCGGACAGCGGGGCGGACATGTTGAAACCTACCGTGACACGAATGTAAATTCTCCATTTTTGAAGCTTATAGACCAAATATAGCGAAATGCTTTGGACATAACATAGTTGAAACCATATTCTACCTCTCTGTTGACTAGATTCCTTGATATTATGGCTGTATTTGATATAAAAAATTATTAAACTTTCGAATCGGGCGACTTGCCGTGCGTCTTCCCCGTTCTGTAAACACTACAGGTGCCGCCGCCTGGTGTGTACAGAATGGATTATATTTTAGACTGGCGCAGCCCTGTCTCGACGTGTTCGCAGTAGTAGGTCTATGAGAGTTGGAGTTTGAGGAGTTCGCCAGCCTAAGCATACGACAACATGAAACCAAGATGGCGGAGGGCCGTCTTGTCGACTCGCATAAGAAATGAATGGATTAAATCATTTTTGAAGGTAAATACTGAGAATTAATGGTGGAAACCGTGTTATAAGCGCAATATATAATGCATAGACTTGCACTCGTTGGCTTCAGTGGTTTGATATAAGCATTCGCCTACGGCTCATGCTTCTATCACCCCCTGAAGCCAACTCGTGCAAGTCTATGCATTATATATTACTTACTTAAATGCACCTGCACTAATAAGCGCACCCCTCGCCATTTGGGTTATAAGCACACACCCCTTGTGTCAAATCATGCTGCTGTAAAAGTAAAGTTTTTTTAGAGAAAATGGTTTTTAGACTTTAGGGGTGTGCCTTTTGGAAATGATTTTTGTATTTAGGTTTCGACCATCTAATGATTAATTTTCATCACCGGTGCGGTTATTAGAATGAATATGGTATTCACAGTCCCCGCACTATTCCTATATAAGGAGGCCTACATGGTGTCGACTATAGTCGATGTTTGACCCGCAACGATGTTGATTATAGTCAATGCTAATCATTAAAATGTTAAAGTACTACTCCCAAGAGAGGTATAATTAATTATATGTACCACACAATGTATAGGCATATGGTTTTGGCATTTATGTTAAATAAAAGAATATTCATGGATGATCGTCATTGGGGGGGGGGCACGCTTTATTTTCAACCTATTCTTGAGGGGGGCCATTTATTTTCAACCTATTCTTGAGGGGGGGCCAAAAATTTTGGACATATTCTTTAGGGGGGGCCTTTTATTTTTAACCTATTCTCTTTCACCAAATGCTCACCCCCACCCCTGCCATAAATAATGAATGCTCTCTTATTGCCCCACAGCTTTCATTTTTACGTGTATTACTATGCTAAACCTTTGATAAAAAATAATCTCTTCTATTCTAGACCTATATACTATCTGTTCCCATAAATAGAGGGGTAGTTCCCACTAGAAAATGTACTATGAGCCATAGGAGTGATGGATGGGCAATGAGAGACACCACCAGATGTATTAATGGATTGGATTAAGCCATAAGTTATGGATGGGTTGTCTTTGTATGATGTCATATTTAAATCAAATGAAACACAGAACTAGTCAATCAAGATAACGTACAAGGTGGCAATTTTGTACAGGTAGGTCCCACCAGAGTTTTTGGTTCATCTATTTGTGAAAAATTATACACGGTGTGTGACAGCATAGGGACCTGGCATCCAGTGTGTTACAGCTAAACGTACGTGAAAAACGAGACCAGGGAATTGTAATACGATCGAAGGCCCATCTGTGCTACCCTTTTCTCAGAAAATCGCCAACGTTACATTAGGTATGTCAAAATGACGTTTTATAAAGGTTTTTTTATGGCGTGTTATAAACAGGAACATTATTGTTTTGACAACAGACATTTCCGACGTGTCATTATTCTCTCAACAGCATAGCTCAGTCCACTCACTGCCATCAACCTTGGAAGGTACGGTGTTTTCTAACACAGGACAGTCCTCGACGATGAATGTATTCCATATAGAAGAGTTTAATGACAACCAAATATGTGATATTGTCAGAGATGCCACTCACTGGTCTATGAAAGTTCGGAAATCATCCTAATTTTCTCAATTTTCCAATAGGAAATGTTTACAGGAATTACAACCAGAAATTCGGAATTCCATAAAAGGTAGGAAAAGTGGCATCCCTGTATTGTAGATAGTTCATCGTTTGCTACATTATAACTGAAAGCATGCGTTATATTGCGTATGCAACGGTTGGATTGTTGAAATGGCGTTAAACATCTATTACTCATTCACGACCGTTGGCTGGTTGGGTCAACCTTTTTTTCAGTCACTCTATATGCATCATCACAAAACTTCCATGTTGAAACCAATGTTACGAGCACTAAATATGACAATTCAGGGGAATGATGTTAACACATTTTGTAAAAAAAAAATGCTGAAGACAATTTATCGATGTAGACTAACCGAGAAAAGGTGATATCTAAGAAGCCACAAACAGCTCTTGGCGTGCCGCTGATTGATTGGAATGTTTCTATTGACTCTACTTAACCAATCTTCTCCTTTCCCATCAGAATCACCAGAGTAACTTGTAATACCTAGGCTTGGGAAGGGAGTGCTACCATCCAAATGCGGTTTTTTGTGCGTTAATAATAAAAAAATATTTGTTTCCCGGGTTTCTGTACCAGACTTAATTTGTTATAGTCAACTTTGGTTATTTTTTTTTTATTCTGTATATTCGGGGGTATATTTTCTTCAGGATATGTAAAAGCGAAATTTCTTTTTAAGTGTCCTATTAATAAATCTTATTGGTACTATATCCATGTAATCCACCTCGTAATGCCATGTATATCAAGATACATTTTATGCACAAATATTTGTATGTGGGGTTTTGTTGGGCACGTTGTACTAACACTGAAAACCTACGGGATCCAGAACTTGTCAGTAGTGACGACTTTAGGTGCTCAGGTTGACAATACCCATAACTACAGCTTTAGGTCGTCAGGGGGTCGTCATAGGTGACAACTTTAGGTTGTCAGTGATGACCTAAAGTCGTCACTATTGCTGTTCATTATAGCTGTAGTCCTGGGTAGAAATTACACATATGTATTGTATTGTCTTTTCCATTTTTCCAATATCATTTCTTTACATCTCATTACCTCATCAACCATTAAAGAATAGGTATTCCCAACCCGGTGTCATGGCGTCAGTGAACAATTATGGTGTAGTATATCGTGAGTTCACTCATATACATGTATTATATCCTAGTCACGATCAAATAAGTGGTCATAGTCTAGCAATATCCATAAGAGAGGTGTGATTACCTGGATGATCCATCTTTTTCTACCTTTTCTACTTAGAAATACCTATATTTCACTGGTACATTTGTATCAAACTTTGCCCATATTCTCCTTCTTATAGTAGACTATACACCAAGAGCAATGTAAAGATAAGGCTCAATGTGCATCCCATGTCACATCGTTTATATCATAGAAATACATGGTGGGGCCCTCTCATGGCACAATACCGGACTAGCAGTCGATCCAAGGTGGTCAGTATGACATCTTAGGGTCATCATATTGACCTGACGACCCTCTGACGACCCTAAACTCGTCATATATGACGACTTACCAGTAGCGGCGGGTTTTCAGTGAAGTAAATATAATACATTTATCATTATCATATTTTTCCACTTCTACCCATTCCATCGAGAACGCCCCATCCTCTATGATATCACAACTTGCATGTTCTTCTAATCCAGGATACCTTTCTACCTTTGGCAAGGAGATTCCCGTAGGAAGGAACGGTTTTAAATGTGTAATTAAACATTAAATCATGCTGATATCCACCCCAAACCGTGCTGATATCCACCTTGCATATGTTCACATTACAGTGCAAATTATGCAGGAATATCAGAACGGGAATATCCAGAAAAGCACGTAAAAATCTCCTGTAATTTCATAGGTGGTGCCACCAGCTCGCCATTGCTGCCCTACACACCAATGGCAGTCTTGACCATTTGTACCAGTTTATTATAATTGTGTTTTTGTTAAATACTAACAAGGGGGGGGGGCAAATAACATCAGTTAAGCTGAGGTGTCCTCCTCACTTTTTGACCCAGTATAGCTGTTCATTCCATAGTATGGTGAAAACCTATTAATTTTGTTCATACGGGATGTGGTTCCATATATATACTGGAGGTTAATTCAAAAGGCCCTGCCACAGCTACCCATGTGATGGTAGCGATTTTCTGCCTTATTCCTTTCAGCGATAAGGTGAGACCCCCTTCCTTTCTCATAGCCAGCCCTATTTTTTCAGTGGTGTTAGCCTCAGTCCTGCATAAACTATTCCAAGCTTAACACACTGTGCACGTGGGCAAGAGGCCCACAGTAAAAGAATAGCAGTGGAAACACTAATTCTCACAAGAATGATTACACACGCATTCCCCTTCCCTATATGAGCTACTTATAGAGTAAAGGGTGCAGTTGACCCCGTACAGTATCCAAGCAGAGATGTCAGTTCGATATTTGGCGAAACTCTGAAAATTATTTTTGGGCACTTCAAAAGTGGGGTTATACCCTAATCAGAGTGACAAATACCTTCAAAATTAATCACTTAGGGTTTGGTGTATCTTTAAGGATTATCAGAATTATAAAATATTCATTTTAAATTTTTTTTCTTATTATTTCTGTAGTAAAATATCACCTTTGAAACTCTGAAATCAGAGAAAATCTGAAACTCTGACATCTCTGATCCAAGTGCACTAAACGCATGAGTAGCTTAAAAAGCCCCCAAGAACTCTCAGTGGGCACATTGACTCTTGAGAGGATTGTCCCGCACAGGTGCACTTGCACTTAGGGGAAACCACTGTTCTTTCGGAAACATCAGGTGATGGTAGAGCTGGAACAGGAATAGTGAAGGACTGCACAGGACTTGCTATGCCTGACTGGGCTACCATTACTAGTATGTGTGCTCTTTTGTTATGGCCCATCCTGATTTTTATATTGTATCTGTGTTTAGACATATAGGTCTATCCCAAAATGCATAAAGAGTCAACCCTTAAAAAGACACAACACAGTGATTATACTGAATCATTTTATTTTATTTATTCTTTACACAAATCGGCCTCATCCGGCAGCCACCAGAAGACACTGCAAAGATAACTACAGTAGTATGCCGGACAACACATAGAGGGAAACACTGTCTACATGGGGGGGGGGAGAGACACACCCTAATCCTACTACAGTAGACTCAGTCCTGAGTGGTTACCCTGGCACCAACTAAATACAAGCTTCAAGGAATAAGAGTGATGGAGAGGAGGGGGGGGGGGGTAGATATACAAGCCGGTCCCTGGCATCAACAGTTCTATATACATTGTGACCATAAGGAACCAGCAGGGCGTTTCAAGATAAAACCCAATTCTCTTATGTCACAAGGGTAGCTGTGGGCCACCTGCACTCTCCATGCATGTGTTTGCACTACAGTGCTTCTATACCAATGGTGGGAGAGCAGAGGCTATACAGGGTGTGGACAATGTAATGTTGGACTATGTCTACCTATAGCACTATCAGCAAAATGACACATAGTATTGCATAGACATCGCTGTGAGAAACAACACACTAACCGTCCCTCTGGAGTTCTACTTTTTTACCAGTCAGGACTGAGCCCGAACCAAAAAATGAGTGTTTCCACACAGGGGGTAAAGAATGCCCAGGTACATGCCTGTGTGGAGGATAGAACTGAGGCAACGGAATTCAGGTCTCATATAAAAATATCATACAAATAAAGGGGCAGTAGTTTACAAATATATAAAAATCTCATACAGTAAATGAAAGATGGGGGAGTTACAAGTACATGCTCACTAAAACCAGCGACACTTAATGTACTTTGTAGTACAGAGGTAAGGAAACAGGTAAGTTGGTGAGCAGAGACTAGGGCAGTTGTGTTGAGTGAGCAGAAACAGCTTACAAAGCCGCAGTTTTAGACACACACTTGGATATATTGTATATGTATGTAGGCTTGAAGACCAAAGGCTAGTGAGGCTATACTGGAATCCCATGTATACACATACCAAGAAGGGAAGGTGAATAGTACCGAGTTAACTTAATTTAGCTCAGAATTTCTGGGAATGAGCAGAGCATAAGATAAGTGTTTCAGGTGCAAGAGCAACTGTGGCCTTTTGTGACCCAATTACTACTAAGTAAGAGAGATAGTTCCTGTTATTATTTAAGCGTGCCGATAATGTTTGGGAGAATCTTCAAATGCACTCTTTACACAGGACCCACACCTGTGTGAGAAATGTTAATGACGGGTTGGACTTTGTGAGAAGAGATTCCAGTTTAGAAATCCAGCCCGACTAAACTCCCTCACTTTGGGGCAAATCTAAGAAATCGCCAACAAAATCACTTTTACCCTTTCCTAGATTCATGGAAAGCTGCATGGACTCCAGCCTCAATGTCATATACAATAACGTATATCTCTAGAGCTGCATACCGCTTGTCATGGTAACCATAGCTTTCAATGAATTCCAAATCTTTCTTTTTGCACAAACCACCTTGGGATGCTCATGGCACTAGGTTTAAACTGTGAGCCAGAGGAAAGATACACACTTCCAATGAGAGGAAATAAATTTCATCATAAAGCACCATATTTTCCGTATTGAACATAAATAATAATGGTATTGAAATAATATTAAACATTAGTTATAATAATGGCAGCCTACTCTCCTGGAATTAACTGAAAAGCAGGCCAACTCAATTGGATATATATGTACATACATTCATTATTACATAGAAGAAAATTCAGTATAATGTACAAATACTAAAACAAATCATTATGACAACTCAATACCAAATAAAAGGGTCATGTTTGATGTCATGCAGGTGTAAAGTTTGATACGTAAACCTGGTTTATATTTCGTTTAACAACCTGATAACATAAATGTATACAATTACACTGTAACTGGATAACTCGGACCAAAGATGCGTCCCCCTGTTGCAGTCTAAATAAAGAAATTTGAATTGAATTGAATTGAATTGGTTGTATTATGCAGTATTTCACTATATGGTTTGTGGATGTAAATGAGTGACGATGGAACGCGTCAGTAGTACAGTATATAACACTGAGTAGATATACACTGGGTGCCCATCAGCGGCTAACAAGTGCATTACAGAGGGCCTGCTGCTCACAGTGAGGACTTGTATCCTGTAGGAACTGTCCTAAAATAGGTTATGATTCCAACAGTTGCAAAGTGTGAATACACACTGAACAACACTCTGTTTTTCTTTGACCTATATCATGAGTGAGCTGTGGATGTGCAGCAGGCCCCAGATCTAACAAGGCTTCACTAGTGAACAAGGCTTAAGCCTACACACACAACCCAGACCCTGACATATTGATGACATATTTATACAGTTGCAGCACTGATACCAAGGGATGCAAGGTCAATACCTTAGAGTACCCACAAGGAAACCTCAATACCAGTGGCAAAAGCTGCATAAATCCAAGTATGGTATAACAAAGTTGTTCAGGCGTCCCAAGCACCCTTATATACCATAACCTGGTGTGTATGTGTTGTGTAACAAGCTGCAGGGTACAGCGGTGTGTGTAACACTAGAGGCTGAACATATCAAGAAGTATGTGTTGGTACATGCTGTAACAAGGTGCTGGGCAGTATGTGCCATGGTAACATTATATCAACCATCAAGCATGGTACAGCGCCATCTACTCCAGTCTAAATCCAACCATTTGTTCCGATATTCTTAATACACACATGGATACAAAATCCTGTCCTGAATCATAACATATCATCCTGTCTTTAAATGTGCATGTATGTATACAGTATGCAATTGTTCTGTGGCTTTGTTTAAACAATAAATCTGTAACAGGCTTGTCAGGGGTATAAAGCAGGAGATACACACCACAAAGCCATGTCTGGAATAGCAATAACAATACACAGTGGCTGTTTGGAGTGGGAACTAATCCAAGAATGCTATATCTCATCAGCTGGCGTTATTAAATAGCATGTGATCAAGTTAAATGCTGAGATTGTATTCCCATATACATACATCAAATATCTTTATGCCCCCTTGCTTTTTGTCATTTATACCATTATTCAAGGTAACTCTTTTATATTGACAACTTTCCACACTCTGGTGTGTAATATTTCACAATAAAGACGATGGAATTATGTGCACAGCTTTGCGATTCATTCCCCTCAAAATATCAACTTCTATGATATAAGATAACTATTTTTGTGTATAGAGATGTGGCCTTTTGTCACGTACATGTATACACTGGCATCTACAGAAGGGGGAGGGTAGGGAAGCTATACATTGACATGATGGTTGTAAGTAGGGCATTTTTACGGGGTAGTAATACACGGATAGGGACATCATCAGGATAGAGAAGAACAATATACTGTACAGGGTCCCAAAACGCTGACCACCTCTCTCTGGTAGATGAGGGGAGGATGGTGGTGTGCACCATGACGGGCCACATCAATCGTGACGTCACATATCACGTCACAGCACGTCAAAGCAGAGCCACATGGGCAGCAGGGAGCAGGCAGTGATTACAAACTCCCACTAGGTGGCAGCACTGACGCTGTCCATAAATATAAGAACACAGAATCTGTATCAAGCTCATCAAGCTCACGTGACGCATAGTGGCAGCCACCTTAGAGTTTCTCCAGCAAGATGGCGGCCTGTGTCATCAGAGGGCGCCTCCATCGCCGGTCAGGTCTCGCTTCACTCCCATGCTTCCAAGTCAGCACTGACAAACACAGGCTTATAAGAAGATTACTCCATTAAGTTGACAACCATTTTGTATAGCCTCCCATAGACCAAACCGGTCCCCGGTGGCACCTATGCTTTCTCTTTTTCTCGATTCTTCCGTGATTTCATGCTCCCAAATACCGACTTTATGCTGGCACCAAGACCCTAAAAACAGAAAACAGGATCGTCTTCATAGGTTGTTTACGGTCAATACTACGATAAATGTAACAAAGCTTGCTCGTGACATAAGTTTTCTGTAATGAGGAACCTCTGCGACCACCAATTCATATGTATATCCATTAACTAAATGAAGTAATACACATTAAATTGTAAAATAGTGATGTTGAATTTAAGATTTAAAGAAAGAGAAAATTGAGAAAGGACAACAATAGTTCTGACATTACAACCTATTATATGCAGACACTATGAAGTCCCTTATAAATGGCTATGAACAGAAAAGCACAAAACGGTGGAAAACATGAATACAGCATGCAACAGACATTCATGCAAATGCTTAGATAAATAAAGGTAAGTTTAGTGTCATGCGCCTTCACCATTTTATAGTCCTCAGAAAATGATTGTGTTAACGCTATGACGTGACAGCTACATGTTGAGTGCAGGAGGTTTGCAATTAGGCGCCCTCTTATGTACAGCAACAACCCATTAATATATAATCAAACTTTATATGTATATTTTATTGGACCCTAAGGATATAAGAATAAAAGTTTTTGTTTTATAAGGCATTGAGGGTTAATTCAAATCAGAAACAGGACTTTCCAGCAATGTGCACTGAACCTCTTGCGCTAATTCTGCATACCTCCAGCCCACAAATAATGCTATCTCAATAAGTTGTTTTTTTAATATAAACCAAATATAACCCTTTGTGTTAGTTTAGTATGGGATGGTGATTACTCTACTAGCTAAATATCATGTTAGGTTATGTTGGAACTCCTTTTGAAATGCTCAAGTATGTAGAAACAGATAGATGCCATTCCAAAGGTTAGTTCAAGCAAGCTTCTAGTTTATTTGCAAGGCGCACGTACCATAGGAATTATTCTTTAAGCCAAAAAGACAAGGTAGCAGTAATAGATTCTCTAAAATGTAAGTGCTGCTTCTGAAACCAGAGTTGTATATTCCTCCACACCCGGAATAAATGTTTAGTACTAAGGAGGAGCACCCGTTATATCAACACGGTCTGTTACCTGCCGCCTATGGCCAACCATTATGAGCTCTGCTCGGGTTTCTTTTTAAGGAATCCAGTCAGGGATTGTACGCCTGCCTTAATGGTGGCCGTACTATGTTGTACGCCAGCCTTCAGTGAGGCTGTGCTATGTTGTACACCGGCCTTAAGGGAGGCCGTACTCTGCTGTACGCCTGCCTTAAGAGAAGCAGTGCTAGCTTTTAAGGTATCCGTTATACTCTGAAAATAAAAGAGTTTAACCAATATTTTACACTTCTTCCACTGGCCTTCTCCTGTTGCCTATGACAGAACAGCTGTATGACACTCTGGTGTTGCTGTGCTTTATTTGGACTCTTTACTTCTTGAGTCGAT
This sequence comes from Acholoe squamosa, assembly GCA_949317995.1. Classification (NCBI taxonomy): domain Eukaryota; kingdom Metazoa; phylum Annelida; class Polychaeta; order Phyllodocida; family Polynoidae; genus Acholoe; species Acholoe squamosa. The sequence goes on from OX439042.1 coordinate 56,848,553, forward strand.
TTCTATCATTCGGCTCAGCATCTTAACTTACAGATGGTACACAGTTTGTTGTTAGGCGAACAACATATAAAGCAAGTTTGTATGTAAATTATAATATATAGACATACTTAATTTACAACACAGGCACGAGCTATACCTAATGCAGCTAATACATCTAGTGCTAAGGGTAACAACACGGTAACAATTAGAGCATGCCATGAACCAAAACTAACTAAGGTGTTCCTACTAATTTTTACAATCTTTACAAGGTATTCTATTACATTAGTCAAACACTCATTATATCTTGGGACATCATTGAGGAACTTGATACTTCAACTACCCTCCTCCTATTACAATGATGTCAAATTGACACTGGGGTTCGACTGAGGTCAGGGGTAACACACAATGTTTTAAAGGAACCAACAGTTAGAAACTCTTGTTGAAAGAGGAAACTTTAGTTAGATCTTGGTATGGTTTGTAACATGCACTTGTCAATCTACTACTACATGTATAACAATATCAAGAGATTATCATTCCAGTTCACATGTATATAGGGCCACTAACAAAGGACTGAACATAATTTCAATGTGCTGATATGCAATGTTATATTTCATCTCATTTAATTAATATATCTATGGTAATCAGCTTCCTTGACAAAATTTGTCGAGATAAAATTCAGACACGTACCTGTTTCTGTTGTGTTTGTACATTCTTTTTGCCATCATTTGGGCTTTGTGGATGTGCGTCCAGGCACTTTTGATATCGTAGCTAAAATGCAAATGTAAAACCTCATTTACTAAATAATTTGAAATATTCTTCTTGTTCATTATGTTTCAACGGTTCAACTCCAAACAGTTTTAACGTGTTAACCAGTGATTCACCATAAGAATAGTTTACCCAAAGCGGTATCCAGCCCACTGCAATAAATTCAAAGCTTCAGACATTAAATCATATATACTCCATACACACTTTACCCATCGTTTTAACGATGTGGAATAGACTTTACGTATGTCAGAAACACATGAAAAATATGTGAATGAACATGGCATCTACATAGCTAAAGCCCGGACAGACTTTTGGCAGCCACATGTCAGTCTTCACACTATGATACTACACTAAACAAGGATACCCACATCTCAGTATATATAACATGGCGTGAGTCGGTTTATGAATTATAGTACATACCTTGCAGGCAGCCTCTATCGTCTTACATAGAGCCCCAGCTGAGGGTTCAGAGTGGAAGATGTGACACATGTAACTGTCTTGAGCTGTGTGCATGATGAAAGCACACATTCTGTGAAATAAGGAAAACGCGGACTTCAATGTAATCGGTTTATCATCATATAGACAGAGGTTCTTGAGAAATGCCCCCAATTGAGTGTTTCATCGTATGAGAGCATTAATTTAAGCCATTTCGCGAGGCACAGCTCAAGCACTAAGGTGTGAAGAAATATTCAGTCTGTGGTGAGCATCAGGGGTCTGTGTATACGTTCCCTTGTTTAAATCTCTCAAAATGGAACTACATTTCAGTAATTACGTCGGAGTTGAGGCTCTGGTTCTTTATAGCAAATAAAACACCTTTCTCTAATCACAATGACTACTTACTTGACATTTCGCATGGCGATGCCCATGAAAGACAAGAAGCGAACCCGACACTCTGCAAGGACGTTTTCCGTCTAAAATAAGAACAAAAATGCTTAAGAACTACGGGAGCAGTATGCAATCCAGGGGCGTGGGAAGCAGTTTCAGAGTGGGTGGACCAGGGGGGTTTTCTGCAATTTTTGACCTCCCTTTGCTTGACCTTTTAGTTTTGACCTTTTGAGGAGTTGGCCAAAAGTGGGGGGGGGGGGGCATGTCCCCCCTGTCCCCCCTGCTTTCCACGCCCATGAGCAGGGTTCAGAAGTGTACAACAAACTGATGTAATAATTGGGCACACTGCAGATACTAGTATTGTAAATTTTTGGTGACTGCTATTCATAATCTGATAGTTGTGACTAGAGTATTATCATTATCATCCTACAGAGGGCCTACAGTCACTTTGGTAAACTGTAGTGTGTTTTTCAGGTTTCCCTACTGACCCCAATAAAATGGAACATACAAAGTCCTATGGTACGATGGTTAAGTTTGTAAGTAGTAGTACGTACCCCATGCTCTATGACGGTGATAGTGGAGGGTGCTACTCCGACACTGACAAAGACCCACTTCTCTGGGGGAACCCTGCTGTAGGCCTTCTCCATGGCTGAGTTAATCACCTCCACACCTGACGCAGCGCTAACCTGCATGCTGCCCAGGTAGTGGCACCTCAGTACCTTCTTAGGCTCCTCCATTGGTGTTGGGAATGATGTGTCTGTATTAGGGCAAACATACACAATGTTAGAAAACAGGCAACGTCAAGCTGGAACCCGCTTTATTAATACTATACACATGGTCTAAAATAATAGGCTATAATTGTATTAAAAGTGGGTTTCATTGAAGTACTAGATGTATTTCAATCTGTTAAAGAGTACTTTATTGTAGCTTATTTCTTAGTGGAGGGCTAATCATGCATGTACATTATGCCAGGACATTATGATATCCATGTGCTACTTATGTACGTATGTTATTATCCCCAGGTAAAAACGTACTTTTGTACAGTGTTTGGAAGGTGAGCTTCTGCCCAATGTGGTCCTTGTTGAGATCAGGCAGGTTGGTGGGCCTGGAGATGGACATCTTCTGTAGCCCTGCCTGTGCCCCGCTGGTAGCCCCACCATGCTGTAGAGACCGTTCCACCATGATCTTCTTACAGATGTCACGCAGCGTGTTTGCAATCTGCCGTGCAGGCGTGTCACACCGGAAAACATGACACATGTGCTTCCGGGTTGTCCTGTCACGTGCCACATAGGCAAAGTCCCTGCAGACCAAAGGTAACATATAAGTGATTGGCAGATTTTCTGAACATAGATTTCATTTCTTGTGTTTCAACAATAATGGCTCTCTTGCTCTTTCCTTTACTCCACTATGGACTTAAATTGTCTTCAGCCAAAATCAGCTCCAAAATCTCCATCTTACACCCGTCCTCTGAGATAAAATCTCCAATCTGTGTCTAGGTTATGTCCTTTTAATCCATGATAGCAGCTTACATGGACTTAGATGAATTTAACATGTAATAATGGGAATAAGCTGAAACTTTGAGGAGGCGCTTAAAGTCTAATTTGCATGCAGAGTGTCAGACTCTCCTTTCTCACTTCAAACAGGACAAAATGTTCTGGAGTTGTCTAACAAAATTTAATGGTACTGATATGTTTATGTTAGATAAAAGTGGTCATTATCCTTAATATAAAGGCAGTGGGACATGCGTTTGGGCTACACAGAACACTGCACTATAAACCAATCATAAAGTGGTTTCAATTAGGAAAAAACTCTTCTACAGTCAAATTAGAAAACAGAGTCCATCTGATAGTAAGGTAAGTGGTAGTCATATTAAAGTTGGAGTAATGTCTGTAGAATAATGAGGTACATATAAAACGCTAGGTTCACATCCAGTTATGGTGTCATGTGTGGTTTGTAAAAATGGCCGCCAAACTGAAATGTGACATGGATAAACTGTTGCTATGACAACAGAGTTGCTATGACAATATGACTAGGACACGTTAGAGAAAGCAGACATGACACATTGGGACGTGGGAGATGTGACATGTGTGCCTTGGAAAAATCAGGCACCATCAGGAACATGCTGATATAAACAATAAAGGCAAATAAATGCTCAATTATATTGAATGTGTATCGCTGGGGGCAGCAATATTTTCAATGTCTCTCTGTACACTTGTGGTTTGGATGTTTTGTTCAAGATGAATATACACTCTAGTTACCTCTCTCTGTTATGCGTTATAGCAAGCACAGGAATGAAGAACATTAATACAGGAAAACTGCAAATGCCGCAATTAACATACCGCTAAATTGCTGAGAATGGAATCTATTCAATCAGCCTGTGTTCTTGATACACCTTACCTAAGTGGTTATTTCACTATAGTTTTACAACTGCTGAGAACGCCTCAGGAGACTTAGTCTTTTACTCTCCAGTTATGCAGCTAAGAGAACTTGCTTTGTACTTTAAATAGAGCATGCTTAATCAATAACCCTAAACAAGCGGGGCGCTTATAATTACACGGCTCTGCATGCTCAAATTTGATAACCAATTTCATATCTGTTCAGTTTCTCTCTCTGAGCTAACTTTCAAGGTGTCGTCATGTATTCAATATAAAGGTACATTTAGAAGTGGCAGCTCACCTTCCGTTGTCGCGGCCCACGCCCCATACACGGATAGACTGGATGGGCTGAATGTTCAGGTAGCTCATGTCTTGGGGATCTATCAGTGTCAGGTGTTCACTGTCCAGGTCCATGAACAGGTCCTTACCCTACAAACAAAGACAAAGGACAAGTTAGTTATTACCTATGCTGCCAGGCACACTCATGGGTAACGGTTACAGGACCAAACAGATAAATTATATGAAAGTCATTAATGAATGACCCTATTAAAGTAAAGGTTAACTTTACGTTCAATCATATCAAAGGAAATTCCTTGTAAAAGATACCTAACTCTGTGTTGTATGCTTAATTTCTATTCATTTTTTTTTTTTTTTTTTGCATTTGCTGGAATTCTTGTCATTTCAGAGATATTTGTACCTAACTCGCATCTTCATTTCATGTAATAATCATAGACACTTCTCATTCTACTGACTTTTAATACATGATATTTGAATTTTTTTTTATATGTTAACATATTGATTAACAGCAGGGTATCTACTCACATCTCCCCAGCGACCCACGACATCGTTGAGGTCGTTCCTGCCGAGTGACAAGTTGACGATACACTTGTTGACGGCCTTACTGCTCCGCTCTGGAGTAAGGTCCTCCTCAGCAATCCGCACCCAGCCCAGGGATCGTACAGCAAACCGGATCCTCTTATCCTCTCCTTCACTCTCCTGGTCAGGGGTCCCTGACTGGGACTTGTTACCTTGGCTGAAGCACAAACCGCACAACTCACAATTAGAATGATGACAAAAAAATGACTACACACGACTCACAATTAGAGCTACTACGACAAGAACCACACAACTTCCTACCACCTCCCAGAACTGACTGCTGATGGTCTAACTGCTCTTTACCTCCAAGTAGGATGAAGAGAGGGAGTAAAACATCTTAAAAAAGTGCCATTAATAAGCCTTTATTTCAATTCCGGTTTCAGGCATTTAGAAAGGCAGATAAATGTGGCCTGGACCGTGCTTGGCGTTGTTGGTTTGTTATTTGACTTTTTACTGGTAGAAAGGTGGGCAGCGCGGCAGACATTTCAATGAGCCTGTCTGTGAGTCACCCAACCTGGTGGGTGGGATTCTTTTTGTCTCATAAAAATCAAAATATCCCTATTTTGTACTGTCCCAAAGTACAAGCCTGACATGCCTCTCCCTCATCCACTACGAGGAATCTAGCTGAACGTAAACCTCACATATAACATGGTTTATGATACTTACTTGAAGGTAGAAGCTTCAGCGTCTGACAATTGTGACGTTGTGGGGACACTGACTACAGGTGACGTAAGTGACGTAGCTACTGACGTCATGGGGTCTGAGGGTGTCCTGACAGGTGTAGGCTCCACTGGAGGTACTGGGGCAGGTGGTTGGGCTTCTGTAGACTCTGCTCCAGGCTGAAATTATGAAAAAGATTTTGTTCATCAGACTATTTTGCTGATGTCTGGGTGTATTTTTTGTTCTAAAGGAAGGCCTATAAATACTATCACTTGCTGACAAACCAGACTATATTCGACTCACAGGCGATTTCGTTCCTGAAGCAGACTGGCAGTGTCCAAAAATACGAGTTTGATGAAAACATCTTTTATTTTTCTCTCTTAATCAAAACAGCAGCAGATGAGTCTGAAACACATCCTCAAACAACGCTGTGTTAATAAGGATGAAGGAAAGCACGGGGTATAGAGTGACAATGCTTATTGTATGGCTACTTAACGCTAACATACAACTCATTTAATTCAATGATAGCCCACCAGATGATATACGAGGACCCACACAAGTGGAACAGTATATTGCCAACCTATTACGGTATAGGTGCACCAACAATGAAATATCTAGTCGGTATACGGCACATGGCTATTGTATTATTGACCAATGGGAGGCATCCCTGGCATAAACTGCGGAGTCGGGGGCTGAAGGTGTTAGTCATAGTGGAGTCGGGGTCTAATGGCCGCCCCCAGCTGATAATGGCTATGTGAGCTATATTGACAACATGTTCAACTAATTGGTCTCACTATGAGTACAATGTGCAGGGTGACCTACTTACCTCTGAGTTGCTCTCGGAGGACACGGAGCGCTTGGCGAGCTCTCTGCATCCTTTGGGTAGTGGAGGTGGTGGGTCCCTCTGGATGGTCCCACTCTTAATGTGCCAGTAATAGGCCCCATCCTCATCTAAGCGGAGAGAAATTAAAGGGAAACTTAATTTAAGTGTTTCACATTACATTAATAGTTTATATACTATAATAGACGTTGCACTGATTGCATTGGGTACAAGTACGGATCAGGGATAAAACTACATTGTAAAAGAATATCCCCGGACTGTTGAAATTCGCGAAGATGCTAAAGGCGCGGATATCTTTATCAAAAATATTTTGCAACTGATTTTTATTACGTCTTCTAATATTTTCCATTAAATTCTAATGGTGGAGAAGGGACCAAAGTACATCGAAGCTCTGAGCAATATTGATTCTGCCTAAACGTCCATTGGCGAAGCGATCCTTTTGAAATGGTACAAACGTTGTTTACCTTCATGTTTTTCCCAGCCGGGTGGAAGCGGGGGTTGCCGTTCGTCGTCGTCACTGTCGTCTTTACTGTCGGTGGTGTCCTGAATAAAACAGCAGTATTTTACATTACCGTCACACCACTGGGTACTATGGCACAGGGGACGACCTACTACACACAATATGCCTGATACCATGTCAACACCTACCCAGACAGCAGTATTTCACACATCACCTCCTATTGTACAACAACTTCTCTGTATAATGAGAATATCATAAAGGCTGACTGCATAGACTAATAAAGAGCATTCTCCTTGAATTACCTCTGTTTATCAGACACAGCAGAACTTGGAGTGAAGAGATGAGGACAGGGATGATGGCATAGTGAGTCCTAACTGGCTACTAAATGTTGTTTTCTTCAATAAAGTAGCATCAAGCAAAGAGAAGTTATCTTCGTTCAGGCTTAACCTGCCTGTACATAGTGTTTAGAGGTGGTGAGGTGGGAGGAGGGGTGGTGGGATGTGGGGGTGATGGGAGACTGGAAAGTTTACAGTCTGTCTCCCCATATACTGTTTGTGCCAAGTACCTCGGGGAAGCAACAACCTTTGGATGCTTCAGAATGTTTTAAGGCCTGAACGGAACACAACAATACACGAACATGGCCCAGAGTAAGGAACCATTAGAAACACGATGATTGACATACATAATATGGACCCATGCATATTTAATTGATGCATGTCGTGCGTCCATTGTCTGATAGGTTCTGATAAGGTCATCGTGATAGAGTACCATCGACCTTTGTGTTATCAGTGGATGTATAGTAGGCAGTATCAGGGAGGGGTGATTGGGCACATAGTAAACAGCATTAGCACTGATCCCATGAAAACCAGGGATAGTAAATTGACAACATTATTACAGCTAAAACAGGGGTGTAGTAAATGGATGGGACATGGGGTGGACAGGCAGGGAGGCAGCTAACACCACACAGACATGATAGATGAGGCACTCTACTGTCTACTCACTAATATATGATACCGCTATATGAGAGGCTAAGATAAGGGTTTCCTATAGGGAACTATTATTTCATTCTGCTGCTGAGCAATATTGTTATCTTAAAGGATGGCGATTTACAACTTTGGCAAACAATAACCTTCAGACGATACCTACTGGTGGGAAGTTGGGGATGGATGTCGCCTGTCAGTTTTACTGTAAGATGCTTAAGTGCAAGAAGGCTGCCATAGTATCGGTAATATTTTTAGGCAAAAGGGCGGAGTTCCTTGCTAATAAATCAATCCATATTTGGATCCCCTCACTTAACGCGCCTGCCTTGATGGCAGGGAGAAAATCCCTTTCCACTGACTGCCAGTCACGATGTGAGAACCTGAAGACACTGTAGACATTTTAATGACTTTAATCGAACCTTGGTGAACTAATTTAATTTAGACATTAGAACCTCACTAGAGGCACAGAACACATCACACGTCAACTGAGTATAAGACCTCAGGGTGAGTGTCATTAGAGGTACAGGCATGTACCATATTTTACACTAAGCCCCTAACATTCACTATGAGTACAACAACTTAAACAACAAAATAATACTCTGTCCAAAATAATTTCTTTTGTCACATACTCTTTCCTTGGGTTGGGGGAAAGGGTGGGGTATTCATGGACAGTATTTAATACTGAGAGTATTGGGATACGGCAAAAACCTACACTCTAATACTATAATAAATTGATAATGCCCATGAACCATGGATACATGTCATACTTGACTGACCACTACAGTATATTATATAGCAGAGAGGTGTCCCGTGGGACTAACCTGATGTGTGCCATTTTGTCGTTGGGCGATGCCCTTGGCTGATCGGTCTACCACAGCATAGAGGTCGTTGTTGACGGGTCCCCGGACGTGCTTGACGTGTTGTACGTCAGCCTGGATACCGCTGTCATTGGAGTCTGGGGAGTTGATGTCTGTAGCTTTGTCATCATACCTGTAATATATGGACAATAGGGGAACATCAGTTAACTGTATAACTAACATACCTGTAATATATGGACAATAGGGGAGCATCAGTTAACTGTATAACTAACATACCTGTAACATGTGGACAATGGAAGATAGGAGCAGTATACCGTGCAAATGACGTAGTCTGTAATTGCGATAGGTTTTACTCGTTGAATCCAGGGAGCTGAGATATTATAGCCATTGTAATTGTGACAGAGCAAGCAGTTCCAAATAGGGTCAAATAAATTGATAAACTTATAACATGTAGAAAACCCTAGGTACTAAAAACAGAACATTGAATGTCTTAACAGCCTTTAACGATTGTAATCGATATAAAACTTTCCAATTTGGAATACTTGACATTGTCAGCTTAAAGAAATCTGTTTCTTTCTGCCAACAGGAAACTACGAAAACTTCCAACCCAGAAACTTCTAAAGTACCGGTGAGGATTGACCTTACCAAGTCTGAAGAAAAACTCTGGAAAGAGGTTAAGAAAATGAATATCCAAGGTAGCAAAGGCCTAGTTAGGGCTGATTGGCTACTAGGACTTAAAGATGAAAACCTCGTTGCAGACTGGGCTGCCGGTACCGAAGAATTACCAATGTATGTCTTCAGTAACGAACTAGCTGTCGACGCCCTGGCTAAATCCCGGCGTAATGCATGCTTCGACCACCAGAGGGTCGTGGCCGAAGCCATACGCAAGTAGGCCGTTGATGACTTGATTGAAGGAGATAAACTCCAGAAACAACTCAGCGTCTTCATGAGGTCTGATAGCCGTTTCGATGCAGTCATGGAAAAGACCAACGCCATCCTTACCTCTGAAGGACGTCGTTTGGGTCTCAAAATGACACAGCAACGCTTACGCATCAAAAAACGCCAACAACCTAGGCCACACCAAATTAAAAGATTGGTCTATGGATTTCCCGCCCCTGTTTTTCAGAAATTAAAATTTTATTTTTATTTAAAAAATAACATGTCTATGGATCCCGCCCGCCTCATTTGCAGGGATTTTCATTTTTTTTTTTTTTTTTTGATCAAGCAATAAATATATGATTAATAATAAAGGTACAGGAATGGCAGACCCCTCATTGGATAGGCATTTAAATATGCAATGGCAAAAAAAAAATCGCCCTCTCCATATTTATGATGTTCAGAATCCATAGACAATAATTAATTTCTAGAAAATAAAAATAAAAATTTCGCCCTCCCGCACCATATTCTCAAAATGAAAATCCATAGACCAATTTTTTTATTTGGTGTGGCCCTATGTCTGATTTCAAAGATGTAACAACCCATTACAATAATAGTAGATGGGTACCTGAGATTGACTCCCCCACTCAGGTTGACTTGACAACTGAAGATGAGAGTGAATCTGCTGGTACTGACACTGAGAATAAGGCCCCTGTTCCCAAAACTCAGAAGCCCAAAACTGACACTAAGCAGAAAAGGGCCCGCTCTAAATCCCCTACACCTGTTGTAAAGAAATCTAAGAGTGTCCAGTCCCTCAAGGGCAATAGGCCCAAGAAGGACAACAAAACCAAGCAGAATAAATCTAAGCCTCAATCCCAGCCCAAACAGGCTTTTCAGCAACCCTCCACCTCTGTGAGGAACAAGTCCCCACAAAGGGAGGGGGGTGGGATCCCTTCAAAGGCAGACCAAAAAGCCGCCTCCAAGAAGGAAAAACTGACCAATCTATCTGTAGCACAACACCAAAAATTGATGAAGTCCATAGCCTTCATCAAGAGTTTGGACATCTAAATTGTGTTCAGTCTGCACCATCCGAATTTATTAATAATTCACAACTTGCTATTTGTAGAGCCAGTTCCACAAATACCTACAATGATATGAATAACTTGACATTGGCCCGTTGGCCCTTTGATGAAAATCAAAATGTGAACAATTCTATTGTTGAAAATGACTCTAGTCCCATTGACTACGACTCACTTGTTAGTGATTCTATATTACTTGAATCTGTGTTCAAAATAAAACTGCTATTCCTTATGTTGACTTCCCTTCGTCAGTAGTTAACATATCATCACATCCCCTTTCCATGAATGAGCTATCAGTCCTGAGAGCTGTTTCAAAAGGAGACTGAAATTAAGATCGATCTTTGGGCTATATGAGTGACAATTTAAGATCGGCCCTTTGGGAATGTCTACAAGTGTTTCAGAACAGGCTCTTACTCATATTGGGACATAAGACTGGTCCTTTAGAAACAGCTGTCAATTAGACATAGGGACAGTAATCAAGATCAGTTGTAAGGTCAGTCATAGGCCAATCATCTAGCTTGTAAGATCGATCACCCAGTTCGGAATATGTCTTTACCTTGTAATTTCATGATAGCAAAGGGGTATTATAGAAGGGTATTTCATTTTTATATATGCCTGACATCATAAATTAAAAGGATTTGTGGAATTCCACTTATTGATATGATTTTTCACATTTATGTGTACCCTTAACTTTCCACATAAGTCAGCTACTTTATGTTGGTCATATGTCACTCTTACATTGACCCTTTACTAGTAAGTTTCACTCCCCATTTACTTTTGAAACACTTCCACTAAGCCTAAGATCAATCTTAGGGTGACCATAGGAGTGATCTTGCTCGTACACCAATCTTACTCGTACATGGTCCTTGTGAAATAGGTCTCTGGACCGAAGCCTCAACTTCTGTCTTGTACCTGGAGAACCAAATGCGGGTGACCTACGTAGAGAATTGGACAGATTTCACAGAACACTCAGAATCAAATCCTTTTTTGACCATGAACGAGCCAACACCTTTGGCTCACCATCACAATTTACTGCTACTGCCAATGATGATGTTCTGGTAATCAGTCCACTTCTTCTACCCTAGGTATTGGGTCTGATAACATTACTGAGGAACCTGTCAGAATTCTAACTGAGACTGAAAGGATTCTGGAACGTTCCAAAGTCCGCCCGTCATTTTAGTGGTAGCTTCGTGCGAGAGAGAGTCAAACCCAATAGCCATTGTCAAAGTTTATCTTGGTTTATCTTATTTGATGAAATATGTTTACATGTGTATCCATTGCGAAATATGTTTGCATGTGTATCCATTGCGAAATATGTTTACATGTGTATCCATTGCGAAATATGTTTACATGTGTATCCATTGCGAAATATGTTTACATGTGTATCCATTGTGAAATATGTTTGCATGTGTATCCATTGCGAAATATGTTTACATGTGTATCCATTGCGAAATATGTTTACATGTGTATCCATTGCGAAATATGTTTACATGTGTATCCATTGCGAAATATGTTTACATGTGTATCCATTGCGAAATATGTTTACATGTGTATCCATTGCGAAATATGTTTACATGTGTATCCATTGCGAAATATGTTTGCATGTGTATCCATTGCGAAATATGTTTACATGTGTATCCATTGTGAGTTCAATGGTGCTTAATATAAAGAGTATACAGTTTCAGTCTCCTGGATATTTATTTCACCCCTAAGGTCCGAATGAACCCAATAAAAGAATGCGACATTGCCTGTATTTACGTCTTGCACAGTGAGATATATATACTTTGATATAATGTGGTGTCTGTGTTAAGTTATTCACTCCTAGAGTAAACGTATCAAATATAAACTTGAAATAAGGACTGATAACATATCTTTTAATATCTACATTTATAGTATATCCCCGAGTCATGTAGGGGTCCACACGGGTAGAGGCTGGTGCAACAATCAGCAGATTGCTGTCCTGTCCATCACCTAGAAATCTCTTCCACTCTGGTAGGTAAATCACATCTCCAAGGCCTAGTTTTCACATACTGTCGATATTATGGTAAACAGATGAATTCAACCATTTTCCTCGTTAAAAGTAGACAGATTTTCTACTTCTCAATCCCCAATGCGGTGTAAAATGACCCCAAAAAGGGAGAGTGAGTGAGTGAGTTATAGTTGTTTAACGCCATTTCGACAGCTAAGGTCATATTCATGGCGAGAACTACATTACACAATTTCACAGAGGAAAGTGTCAGTGCCTGCGCATATGTGCACCACACACATCCAGAGGGGATAGGAAAGAGGAGATATAGACCCTTTTAAGTGGGCTAGGGAAGCCCCCAAAAAGGGACATCCATAAAAGTACCCTTTAGGATCTTTTATCCAAAGTACGTACATACATTCTCTGATTGAAGTATTTCACACATAACTTATTAAGTACCAACCAATGACAAGTATGACTGTGTCCATAATTCAACCACATGTAACCTATGACATGTCTCATTAAGATAGAATGTAAGTTTATGTGTATATTTTGTTACCTATAGTGCAGGGTCTGTAGTCCCAGACTGCCGTCCGCGGAGAGATCGCGTGGTGCCATATCGCTGTCCAGTAACAAACTGACAACCACCCTTAGCTGCTCCACTTTATTTTACTATGTATTAATAACGGCAGCATCCAATATAAATAGAAATAACGTTATCTACCGGGAGGCCCAGGAATGGATAGGGTTATTTTAGTGTGCCAGGCGTAATTTGACATTTAGGCGGCGATGTGATGGTAAGGCTTCCTCTTGCTTTTCTCTGTGAGTCTGCTGATAGGAGTGCCTGGCTATGGAGTGTGGAAGGAGTGAGGATGTGGTATAATCACCTAACACTTGTAAAGGGTAGGCACATCAGTACATCCTCCCCAATTAACATCTCTGTTCGTTTCCAACAGCAGGGACGCACAATGGGTCACTTTGTAGACAAAGGTTCCAACTATGCTATTTGACTTGGTATTCTTTATCGGCAAAACAGCACCACGATGGTGGTTAGTTGTGTCGTGATGGGTGTTACATAATTGGTTGGTATTTGATCGATAAAAACATCTACGCAATCAATGACCTTCCCTAGGACATGGCAGAGCGTACATTTAGAGATGGTGCGCCGTAGAATTTGCTAACCTAGCAGAGATGCGATTTCATTTTGACCAATGTGTAGGAAAGTACATCAGACAAGATTGTAGCGGATCGATTTGTACTTGCTAGGAAATTTTCTCACGGGGGTCATCTTTTTGGCCCAAAAGTGTAGGAAATCCTACAGATGTAGGAGAAATCACATCCGGCTAGTTTACGTCGGTCGTAATTGGTTGACTTTTCGTTTGCTTTGAAATATATTGGCAGTATATTATACGACCGTAATGAACTGTACATATTGATCCAAGCTGCACGGATGTCTCATCTTTTATAGAAGTAATATATCGGTGGTAATAATGCAGTCACGGCTGGCAGACAAGTCTATATGGCTGCCCAGTTCTCAGATAAAACGTATGCCACAGTCATGAAAAGTAAAGTGTACATTATGGACTATGTATATAGCATAATGTACGTACTAGTTGTATCAGCTGTAGGATGAATCCCTATGTTATGTTTACATACCTCAGGTATGATATTTCAATGTATCACAGGTTTGCGGTACATATATCGGCCATCAGATAATAATCAGAACTTCCAGTGGCTATTGTTCTGGGAGCAATGCAATCATGTGCTGCAGTGATGTAGGTGGGTGGACAGCAGCACTCAAAAGCCATATTTATGTGTTGTTCCCTTTCATAGTCACAAGGAAAACACTGAATCTGGGCTGAACAAATGATCTCTATGAACAAATTATCTCTATGTAAACCAAGGTTTGAGTGAAGTTGAAGTGAAAATAGACTACTCCATTTCTGTAAGATTCAAAGTGTTAACGGGTTGCTGCTGAAGGGACCAGAGGCATGGTGACGGTGGAAGGGGGAGGGGAGTAGGTCGTATGTATGCGGCCTAACCCCCGGCTGTTTCTAGTTGACTTAAAGTAGACGGTATAGACGGACATTAATCTCCCCACCCACATCGACACCCATACATAGCGTCCCAGACTAACTCATGGCGTACTTAGAGTGGGGTAAGGAAGGGTCGAGCCTTTGAGGAGGGAAGTGTTGTTCAAGAAAAGGTGATTGAAGAAGCAAAGCTTAGTCAACGTTAACCCGGGGGCGGGGACAATATTGCACTAACACTATCATGGGATCAAAGCAAGGAGTATAGATTATAGAACGTATTCATTATTTCATTGGATGGGTGGGTGAGAAGTCATTCTATGTAAACACCAACGGTGCATATTCAAATGTCATTATAGAGTTAGTTTCGCAGCCCCTTTAGAAGTTTAAATGTTAACAGCCCTTTTAATATGCCATAAGTGTTTTTGTTGCCCTCTATTACCAACCAAATACAGACTTGTCTGGCCGTTGGTGCATCAATTAGTAGACTCGTGCTTGCCGATAAACAGGGCGGGGGCGGGGTGTGGAGAGGAGCGGGGCAGGGGGTGAGGGAGATGTTGGAGGCATCCCATCCTACCTACCCCTTCTAAGACTGTTTGTGGCCCATAAATAGCCACAACACGTCACACCTCCACCTATCCTCCTTTAATACAGGATTACTTAGTCTGAATACCCAATCTGGGCAATCTTGTGAAGGCAGAGGGGCCTTCCTCTGGTGTAGGAGACTTGACCATTGTCGTTACCTTTCTATCCTGCCTGTCCGTCCGTTAGTATTTAGGCCTTATCTGATCACGACTAAATCCCCTCCCTCTATGCCCCATACCCAGCAAAATGACCTTCCTATCTCCCAACTCCTCCACTCTCTACACTCCTATCCCTCTCTCTTCCTCTTATCAACAACTGCTTTCTCCTACGCGATTCACTAGGTAGTCCGTGTGAATTGGCCTGAAATCTGGAAAAGTCTAGGCTTCTTTCTCATTTTGAAAGTAGAGAAAGGATTCAAAGCAATTCCAGAACAATCTGAGTATGACTTGGAACATGATGACCGATACTGTTGTTGCTCTATGGTTTTCATTTTAGCCAAGTGGTTCCAAGAATGAAAGTCAGAGACTGTCATTATCACATTGCCAATGCCTTACATGGTATCATGAGACCGTTGGATTGTCTCGTGATTTTTTGGATTATGAAAGTTACATATGTGTCTATTGTTTATATCGCTCTTAAAAGAAAAACAAGAAAAATGTGGATAGGACCACGGATAGGAGTTGCGCTCATAGATCATGGCAACATCACTAGCCACTGCGGGTGACGTCACTGAGGCAGCATGACGTCACCAATGATGTCATAGGTGACAGGGAGAAACCGAAAACATTATGGAGTTGCTACGGTCGCTACGCTCCCGGCCGCTGACGCGGCTTGCAACTACAAAAAAACCCACCATATTTTCATGATGACTTCTTTTGGTAGTCTCTTTACTGAATAAAAAGACCCTTACATACTTAGTCACATATCATGTGTTATACGAGTAGGACACAGAACTATCTGATGCATTGTATGACGTCACAATTGGGCAAATGCATCATATGTTATACTGCATAGCACTGCAGACCTACAAACAAATTCTATCCATACATGTATTATTGACAGGACAGGATATGTCTTTTCATAATTAATGTTAGGTAACCCAACTGAGGTATCCTACAAGATATAATTACATTGTACACTTTGGTATTGCAATAAGGGACATGTGAACAAGAGCCTCTAAGCCCAACTAATGCAGCATCTAGTGCATTTGGACCAATTGTGACGTCATAGAATGCAGCATATATAAGCAAATGTCCACGACCAGTGAATACGATGCGAAATTATTCACGGGAGTGGACATTTGCATTTATGCCATGGCCCACGGGTTTAAATTGCTTTAAATTCAAGAAACACTACCATATTTACTGTTTTTCAACGTGTCGAGTCATCCCGGTTTGTTTTCATCCGCCATGACACCTTGTTCGACGAAGTAGGTCACGTGATACGGAGCTAGCCGCTACTTTTAGTTTCGATAGAAATGTTCCTTGCGCAGGACAATATCTTCTTTTTTAACATGGTGCTAATACATGGATATACGTTAAACAATTCATAACATATTATTTAACTATTTCAATCATTCTTTTTTGCGTAAAACTTCTAATAACCATACCTAAATACGAAACTAGTTAACTCTGTATAAATTTCAAAATGGCGCCGCGGAATATGCGAGGATCGTATTCCACCCCCCCATTGAATACGGCGTAAGTAGTACTAATCTATAGTGTCGTCGATATTCGCCATGGCATAAAATCCTGTCTCCTGCCCTTTTGCTAGCAGATATGGTGCTACGTATGTCAGAATCTTTTCATTCAAAATAATGACTACAAATAAAAGGTCATCATGAAAAAAAAGTTTTTTTTCTTCTAACAAAAGTGATAAATGAATATCCCTCCTATGATCATATCACATGATGAACAATCGAGAATAGACTTTCCTGAAACGTCTCATATGGAAATGAATAATCATAATCCTAATTGCAACTTTTTACAACGATTTGCTATGAGAACAGGGGAGTGATAATTATCTAAGTATGGTACGATAACTGTGCGTGGCCGGACATGGGATACCCGTGATTCGGTTTACAGACAGATTTAGACCCTTTCACTATGGCCTATTCCTGCCTCCTCTGTGCTCCTTCTAATTTAACCTTCTTCAACACTGCTACATCAAGCTCAGCGGCCACGCGCCACTGCTTAAATTGGCGCCGCCTCATTTATTTTTATGTTGGCTTTTTACGTCTGTGATTAGTCCAACGCGGAAACATTGAGTGGTTCCGAATCAGATGACTGATATTATAGCAGCCATGGTTATAAATATAAAACAAAGGTGAATGCTACAAATGGCGTCTATTTATAGTTGTCTACCTCTGCCCCCGACGTTCAATGGTAGACTGGAGTACACAGGGGTCCGGTAGTACCTAATAGCTAGTATTTCACACAATTTCTGATATGCTGGTCTCTCCAGTGTTAGTTGTGTAGTGTACGATGTCATTAATATAGAAACATGAGGTGCATAATGTAAGGTAAAGGCTGATTATATTACCCCCTGGGCTGTCTTTTTTTCAACTTTCAAGTTACCTGTACCTTTTATAAATCCCCGGGGACCCAATGTGGTGGGGATGACGGCAGGGGTTGAGAGTGGCGCCAGGAGCAGACAGCCATTTCCATACACTACTCACGGCATTCACTAACACTGACTCATTGATGACGCCATGAATTAATGAGAAGGGCATTTTTCGTTTGGTTCTAGATATTCATTCTGATATATTTAACTCTTTGTTTGTCGGGAGAAGAGAAACGAGGCAGACATTATTCTAACATCAAAGGAATGAGTGAGTGATGTGTGAGTTGTAGAGAAGACAGACTTTGGCGTGATATTAATGGTACACACCAACATTTTGAGGCTCTAGCCACCCGGGTCTAGAGTACTTTATGTATGTGAACATACATCTACGGGCCAGACTAGCCTTTTTAATGAAATTTCAGAAAAATTAAAAAGCCCAAGCCCAAAATCACGGGCCATTGCCCCACCCCCCAGGGGCAACGTTAGTGTCTACCCCTGTTCAACGTCCAACCTAGGAGGGGCGGATAGTCGAGAATATGCCCAAGTGGGCCTTTTAGATACATTTTATTCTGAGGTATGTAAACACGACTGGTACAGACTATCCCTAAACCCTCAAATTGCTTACCTGTCATTTAATACATAGGGAAAAAGACTGCCCACGCTGACGCAGAACATCTTTGGTAGACACCATGAGCCGGGTACTTCATCATCCATTAGCATTTATAGTAACAGAACGCGGGCAGCAATATGCCAAAAGGACTTAAAACTGGCTGCTGCTGTGTGGCCAACCTGATAGTGGGCACATTAAGAGAAATTGGTTTTCTAAGAAACAGTTTGTCTCCTAAAAGGCCGGCTCAAAGCCATGGGATGTTGGCCATTTTATGACCAATCTTCGCAAAGTCCTTTCACAACTGGCCGTCACTTCATGAAGCGTTCCATTCTTGTTATTACTTAGTCCTTTAAAAATTTAAAAAAAAAGAAGCTGAATCTTTTGAGTAAAAGAATTACTTCTTTTTTTCAAATAAAAGCACCGATTCTTTTATGCTAACTGCCCTGCCGTCACTAGAGGTCAAACAAGGCATCTCCCTGTAACATGCTATAGTTGAAGTCATTATATGATAGAGGTTCTTACAAAATCCACTTCACTTGTTCTCCAAACTAGAGATGTTTAGACTTGATAATGCCACATTGTGATCCAGATTGTACGACTTATAGTTTCTTTGGTGATAAATTAGTTTTATCCATGGATGCCCTGCCACGTGAGCATTTGGTAAACAATAGGAAGACTAATGGCTGACATTCTAATTAAGGAGGACTATGGTGACTAATGTGATGTCTGTGTCTGACACCTGTATTAGGATCAGCTAAGGGCTTCCCCAGCCACCATGGCGCCATGCTCACCCTGCCTGACTCACCCCATACACAGACACCCGCACCTTATATGGACATGCACCCCTCACTGCCATGACGTCACAACCAGAGACGCAGATATTCCTACAGCAATGACCATGAACCGGACGCCATTTGCAATGTTACCATGACAACAAAGCTGCAATGGACGCTAATGTTAAAAGGTTGCCTTGAACTTGGTGCGAGGAGGGCT
Source organism: Acholoe squamosa (assembly GCA_949317995.1). NCBI lineage: Eukaryota > Metazoa > Annelida > Polychaeta > Phyllodocida > Polynoidae > Acholoe > Acholoe squamosa. Next base: position 56,867,833 of record OX439042.1, read on the forward strand.
CCCGAAGTAGCGTGAGGCATGTTAAGAGTAGTAGGCGGGAGGGCGAAATTTTTATTTTATTTTTCTAGAAAAATTTATTTGTCTATGGATTTTGCATAGCGAAAATGGGGAGATTTTTTGTGGCGGGGGTCCATTGCTGAAAATGTTTTATTGACTGATTCTGTAAGCTCCTTGAATTTTTTTTTTCTAATTTTCCAGAAAATGACGTGGGCGGAATCCATAGACCAATAAATTTTCTTAAAAAATTAAAATTTGATTTTTTTTAAAAAAAAAAAAATAAGTCGCGGGAAATCCATAGACCAATATTTTAATTTGGTGTGGCCTTAGCAGTTTTTATATTAAAACACTGGGATAGAGCAAAGACACTTATTAAGATGATATGTATACACTCGCATCTTGAGAGACGTCCGACTGAAGTCAATCTTGTTACCAATTTGTGTGCACAATTTACTCTGGGTTTCAAGACGCTTAGCTCGGGGAGCAAATTGAAAGGCCTTGCCGTGCTAAATGAGCCTAAAGCTGTCCGAAATGAGCCTAAAGCAAACATATCCAGTAGGTCCACTAATACCATCACGTCAGGGCTTACCATGAATCCGGAGTGAGGATGGGTGGTGATTGGTCCATGGCGGGTCACGTGACAGGAAGTAAATCCTGGTGCCCCGGTGTGTGTCAGGCATACAGTGATGGGCTAATGAGGTTTCCTTAGAGATTGGCTTAGATGGTTTACACAGAGATCCCTTATTATGGTTTACTACTGAGCAACTTGGATGTCTAGTTTAATAGTATTGAGGGGAGAATTACTGCATTGAGTATTAGGAACAGATTGTGGCGTGCTATAAAACAACGACATTAACTGTTCACCGCTGTTAACTGGTACTTAAAGGGAGATAAAAAGGCACCTGGGGACGCTAATATCCCCTGGGCGACTGCAGGGTGACGATTTAGTGTAACACGTCTATTAACCAGGGATGTGATTTGAAAATCGGCCAAATGTAGGAAGATTTTTTAAGTCTGAATATAGGGTATTCAACGCCACAAAATAGACTGCACAGGCACTCAGTATAAGCTTTTAAAATAGTTTTGTGGTATTATATATATCAAAAGTGGGTAAAATGTAAGTTGCACATGTAGCACCACAGCCCAAAGGTAAATCTTTACAATCTAGAACAGAAATGGTGCATTTTAGCATGCTATATATTGCTCTTTGTGCATCCCCAGACAAACCAAAAAGAGGCAGCAGAGAAATGATTTGAAAATTGTTAAAGTGTAGGAAAATTGTCGTATTCCAAATAAATGTACAAGGTATTTGATGGCACCGAATGGTCTACAGAGGCAACATCTGTAGTATTTGGGTAAAATAAATTTAGGGATACCCCCCAGGGGAATCCTATTTTTCCAAAGCTGTGACATATAAACATTGATTGTTGTTGGAAAAGGACTTTTGTGAATATAAGGGGAGGGGGTCTGGGGGTATACACTCAGGAGCCCAAGAAATCTTTGAACATGTAGAGGCCAAATGGTGCGATCTGGTGCAGTTGTTTGCAGGACTTTATGTTACAGCCAGAGTACCATATAATTATTATAAATATATTATTTTCTCATTGGATTTGGGAAAATCACAAGGGTCGACTTTTGGGCTCCCAATTGGAGGAAAACCTCTAATTGGAAGAGAAATCACATCCCTGTTAACCTTGGTGTACCCAACTCAACAATTCTACTTTAGAATCGGACCCAAAGATAATTTTTCTCTTCTACACAAAATAGCGTTTCAGTTTTAAATACCGATCTCTCTCTGACACGACCATTCCTAACCATTCTATTATGTCGTGAAGCATAGGACCAAAGATTCCCATAATTATGACAGAGTCAGAAGGCAGCCGCATCAATATTTATGTTTCATGTAGCAGTGGGTATGATGGTAACAACAGTCTAATAGGTCAATATGACTGATAATCACGAATCGTCGGTAACTGGCCTGTTCTTGTTCTCCCTTCAACAAAAACTTGAAATAAAGTAATATATGTGTCTTAATCATTTATTCTGGTCGGGACAGCATAGAGCTACAAGGGGTATATGTGTTTTGCCTTTCAACGAGGCATATTTAGGGAGCTAGAGGGCTAAAACTGCCCAAAATGGGGGTTTTCTAGAGCAAAAACGCAAAAATTTCAAGTGCAACTTGCAAATGATAAAATATGATGGGGCATGGGTTCCTTTTTTGGTTTTGGTATTTCCCCTAGAGCACAGGGAAAATTTTAAGACCAAATAGGAAAATGTGGCCACTGTACTTTTTATGCTGGGTCACTGAAGGTACATTAGACCCTAGAGAGACCCTAACATAGCAACCATGTTCTATTATTCCAATAGCACAGAGATGAAATAGATATACCATGCAGAGCCTTAACATGTCCCTAGATGCATGAAAAAAAAAAATCAGAAGTCTAGCTCCTATATCTTGGCCTGGGTACTCCATCCAGTTTGAGTGACAGAGTTGGGGTAGTTTCATGTTAGACCCTAGAGAGACCCTTAATCACCGTTAATGTCAGTCTGGCCCCAGTGTATAATATATTTAACTATAATCTCTTACATGTTAATTGACCTTTATACCAAAGTACCTTGGCCTGTTAGTATCAACCGCCTACTCCATTAAGGCTTAGAGCTATGGTACAAGCACTAGGAATTGGACTAGAGAGACCCTAGACCCTAGACCCGAGAGAGACCCTAGACCTGATAGAGGCCCTATAGTCTGTCACCAGTGTATAATATATCTAACTATCATATCTTATATGACCAATGGACCTTTATGAGAGTAACTTAGCCTGTTAATATCAACATCTTACTCTATTAAGGCTTAGATGTATGGTACAATCACTAGTGACTGGACCCTAGAGAGACCCTCAACTTTGGTCCCATGCTGTGGATTTAAAAATGATATTTAAGCTACCTGCATATATGGACTGTAAGCCCCAACACCTGTACTATATATGTACCCTAAAACCTTTTAGGCTGGTCCAAAATATATTCTAGACCCCCTGACAGCCCAGATAACGACGATTCATGATTATTGGTCATATGTTCCACGGTACCCACTATACGCAGTTTTAATAACAGGGATATGATTTCATTTTAGCTGTTGTATAGGATTATTTTCAGACAATATGGCAGCGTTTCATTTAGTACTCAATCAGTTTCAAAATATCAAAGACAGCCCCCCGCCCAATCAATGTTATAAAATCATTTCATTGGATTTGGAAAAATTACCCTTAACATGTAGGGAATCATACAGATGAAGAAACTACATCCCTGAATAATCTAGATGAGCGTAGCTAAAACGGTGAAGGCCTTCTCTGGTTCTCAATGGGACACCTTTTCAACTAATTTCGCTTGGACATCTTCAGCAATTTCCCCAGAGAAAAAGAACACAGTCAATAAGTCCTACGGTGTCCCTCACTTCCCTGAGTCTATAATCCAAATTATATGGGGAGACTATAAAAGGCCCTTGTGACTACGGTGATAACATAGGCGTGATATATCCATTTTGTGGTTACATGTACACTATCCCACAATGTGATTAATGGACTATGGGCCCTCACATTGTAGGACGACACGCGGTGGTATTAGACCTGGTCCGGTGAGTGAGTGAGTAATAGATGTTTAACGCCATTTCGACAGCTAAGGTCATATTCATGGCAAGAACTTCATTACACAATTTCACAGGGGAATGTGTCAGTGCCCGCGCATATGTGCACCACACACATCCCAAAGGGATAGGAAAGAGGAGATCCTTTTAAGTGGCCTAGGGAAGCCCGACCTGGTAGTGATACCTGGGGTCTGTGAGGACACACTGGGTATGGGTGAACAGGTTTGAAGAGGGTATAAAGGGAACATAACAGCGCCTATTACAAGTACAGTAACACAGACGGTCCATGTGTACATCATACAAATATAGACCAAAGCGATGACGGTATGGGTGCTGAGGTGAACAATAGGGTCTGACTCTTATTATCAATACCAGTTATCCTATACTAGGTAGAGCTACTGCAGTTGGGCTATAATAGGACATGACAGGGTAAGCCGTGAACAGGACATAAAGTGCCCTTGGAGCAAATCAGCTGTGAACTGAGCAGCTGATGAGTCAGAGTGAGCAGTTGACTGACTCACGGCTCTGTGGGTAGAGGGGACTGTACGTCTGGTAGCGTATCGTGCTATGTACGGTGGAGGTCAGGTCGAGGCTGGTAAATGTTTACCAGATGGGTGGCTATATGAGAGCATCTTTTTCTATTACACTTATAAAGCTAGTTACCTTAACACAGCTCCTGCCCTGGTGACCCGATGGTCGGCTTTTAGCTTCTCAATAGAGATCGTGTAATTTGAGCACATGTCTTTGTACAGAGTAGTTGGTGAGCAATACCAGGATAGCCATTCACATCCGTTATAAAAATATGTGCCCGGTACATATTGCCAGACTACCAAGCTACAGGCAACGATGAGGTTGGATTTCACCTGACCTTCTCTAGTGGAAAGAACCTGAGACCAGAAAGTAAGACAACATCGCTTTTGCAACAACATAGAAGTTTTCGTCCTCTCTGAGTTGTGAACCAATGTGGTAGTCAGCCGGGTGTAAAGTGCCCAGTGACGGCAGTGAACACATAGATAGTGGTGTTAGGGCGGAGAACCAGCTGGGTCTAGTACCAGGTCCCCATCTTACACTATGAACTGGTCAGTGGACAGGGTCCATTCGTCCACTCTCCACCCTGCACAGCATTACAGCTAATGCATTTCATAGAGAGTAGAATTAATCCCTACTACCCCAGGGGGTAATGCACATGTTAGTACTACGCTAGTGGGTAGCACAGTAGCAGAGGAAGCCAGTCAGCATGTTTAGACAAGTCTTAATGCTGCCAGTTATATACTACTATCTTAGGTCACAAACCCGCTGTATAGCCTGCATATATATGCCAGTTATATACTACTATCGATGGCCACACATCCGCTGCATAGCCTGCATATGTGTCAGTTATATACTACTATCGATGGCCACACATCCGCTGCATAGCCTGCATATATGTATCAGTTATATACTATTATACCACGATTTCTTGGTTACTCAGTGCTTTTTGGTGGCTATTCCCATACACATATCTGTCAATATTGCACACCCTATAGGCTGTAACATCAATTTTGTAAGGTGTGCGGTTATCCATGGATAACCGCACGCCTCTCATGTCCTTCCATGTCATATGTTACATGTTAAAACCCATGATAGACTTGACCAGGGCAGGGCTCAAACCTGCAGCCTAAGATTCCTAGTCCAACTCCCTATGCAGTGCGCCACAGGGACTGACGTGTGATGGTCTGGGTTTGCTTGGTAAGCTTGTAGAGGTAGGCGGGACGAGTCCCAGTCCGGGAGTATATTTTTGTTCCCTACTGTCAAACATAGCCGAGCCGAGACGTGCGCTGAAGGAGGAGTGGTCTAGCGGTTAGCGCATTGCGCTCAGCCGTGAGAGGACCGTGGATGGAGCCCCGGTCCGGGCGCATGTTTTTTGTCGCCGTGTGCACTGTCGCTGTCCGCTGGCGGGCGACGAGGTGTATATCTAGTCTGACAGTTAGTAACACAGTCCGGGCGTGTCTTTTTTCGCCATGTGAGCTGTCACTGTCTGCTGCTGGGCGAGGAGGTGTATTATACACAAACATAACAGCGAGACGCATTGAAAACTTTAGCCGTGTGCCGCTGCCTGTCCGAGCCAAGACGGCCGCTGTCGCTGTCCGCTGCTGGGCGACGAGGTGTATGTACTGATTGAGTACGCACAATGACTGGCATCGAGTCCCGGGGAGGGGGAATAATTTTTGTTTTCAAATTGAATGTATTAGTATTCTATTGATTATTTTTTGGTTTCGTGGTATAAAATAAGTAGACAATGGATAAGTCTACGGCCTCGTGTCATTATCCTTCACTAACACACACTCGTCACGACTTATCCATTGATTACTTGTTCACTATCCTAGGTCATACACCTGCTGTATGGCCTGCATATACGTGCCAGATGTATGCTACTATCCTAGGTCACACACACCCGCTGTATAGCCTGCATATACATGCCAGTTATATACTACCATCCTAGGCCACACACCCGCTGTATAGCCTGCATATATATGCCAGTTATATACTACTATCCTAGGCCACACACCCGCTGTTTAGCCTGCATATACGTGCCAGTTATATACTACTATCCTAGGTCACACACCCGCTGTATAGCCTGCATATATGTGCCAGTTATATATTACTATCCTAGGCCACACATCCACTGTATAGCCTGCATATACGTGCCAGGTATATACTACTATCCTAGGCCACACACCCGCTGTATAGCCTGCATATACGTGCCAGTTATATACTACTATCCTAGGCCACACATCTGCTATATAGCCTGCATATACGTGCCAGTTATATACTACTATCCTAGGCCACACACCCGCTGTATAGCCTGCATATACGTGCCAGTTATATACTACTATCCTAGGCCACACATCTGCTATATAGCCTGCATATACGTGCCAGTTATATACTACTATCCTAGGCCACACACCCGCTGTATAGCCTGCATATATATGCCAGTTATATACTACTATCCTAGGCCACACACCCGCTATATAGCCTGCTGTAAGTGCCAGTTATATACTACTATCCTAGGCCACACATCTGCTATATAGCCTGCATATATATGTGCCAGTTATATACTACTATCCTAGGCCACACATCCGCTATATAGCCTGCATATATGTGGCAATCATATACTACTATCCTAGGTCACACACATCCGCTATATAGCCTGCATATATGTGTCAATCATATACTACTATCCTAGGTCACACACATCCGCTATATAGCCTGCATATATGTGTCAATCATAAACTATTATCCTAGGTCACACACATCCGCTATATAGCCTGCATATATGTGGCAATCATATACTACTATCCTAGGTCACACACATCCGCTATATAGCCTACATATATGTGTCAATCATATACTACTATCCTAGGTCACACACATCCGCTATATAGCCTGCATATAAGTGTCAATCATATACTACTATCCTAGGTCACACACATCCGCTATATAGCCTGCATATAAGTGTCAATCATACACTACTATCCTAGGTCACACACACCCGCTATATAGCCTGCATATATGTGCCAATCATATACTACTATCCTAGGTCACACACATCTGCTATATAGCCTGTATATATGTGTCAATCATATACTATTATCCTAGGCCACACACCCGCTGTATAGCCTGCATATACGTGCCAGTTATATACTACTATCCTAGGTCACATACACACCGGCTGTACATGCTGTATGTGCTACTATACTTGGCCCTACTGGTGTACATGTCACAATTATTGCTGACAACTGCATGTGACTAATACGATGCCGTACAGGTAATTTAAGATGCTCTCGTAATCAACGGTGTATACCCCTTTGCATGACTAACGTTTTGATATTATGGTATTATTTCGCAACTTAAGCTTGTTATGATCACATTCCTTTAGAATGAGTCAGTCCAGAGCATATTCTTTTAGTACTTACGTAGGTTCAAGTTGAGGTGATTCTAGTGAATTGGTGCAAGTGGTGGTCTCACAATCTGACGTAGTACCCTGAGCTTTTGGTGGACCTGGGTTTGTATTGTGAGCTGTAAACTGACGTCCTTTAGTGTAACAGCAGCCAGGGACCCCACTATCCGCATGAACATTGTCCAATGTCTCTAGTTCTCCTATCTGAACGACACAACTGTTGAAATTCACATCTGTGTACTGATAATTGTCAGTGAGATGTTGAACCTCCATACCATTATCGGCATGGCAATAGGCCTGCTTAACAACCATTCTATGGCTATTTGTAGATCCACCATCAAGTGACTGATATTGACCACTGTGAGGACAGCTGTTTAGTGGATATCTATAACCACTATCCTCACATTCTCCGCCAGATGGTAGGGATCTAGGCCCTATTGAGGTGGTAAGGGGACACCGGTGTGGCACGGCTGATAGCAGCTGACACCCTGTATGGGTACAACCCACTATGGTCTGCTCTCCTCCAGTGTTTCTGTTGTTAAACTGTTCGTTTCCAGTGCTTCTGTCATATCCAATACCATATTCCCCTCCTGTGGGTCCATTGCTATCAATCAGATGTCCCCCAGTGCAGGTGCAGCAGCCCTGAACAATCAGCCCAACTCCAGTGTGAGCCATACATTGAGCTGACTGTACCACCCATCCATGGTGTGTGAAGTAGTCCTGTACTCCAGTATACAGGCGGCTCACGTCTCTATGCCCTCCTCTAGGGCTCTGCCCTTCACACCCCCTGCGCCATGGATAGAACGTCTGTGGGCGTTTAACGGCCTCCATGACGTATCCCATATCTATACTTCTACTCTATACTCCCTGTAGGGCAGCTATAAACTCTGTCTCTTCATTGGAGATGAAGTTAGTGTATGTGGTGCGTGTACCCTGGAGTATTCCTGATAGGGTTTGCTTCAAGTTCACTGAGAAAATTCTTCCTGACAAAGTGACATGTGTACCCATGTCAACTTGATTTGACACAGAGAGCACACGTCATTGGGACATGTGCACATATGTCACCATGACAACTGTAGCACACAGTAATCCTCATATGATTTGACATGCCTTAAAATGCCATGTCATCTGTGAGTTGACTAGGGTCACGGCCATGTCGAAGGCACTTGACATGTGATGGTTTGACATACATAATTGTTCTAGGATATTCCACTAGATGGAGCAAACAACCATTTTGGTACCAGGACTAATCACTACCAAGAAGTACTACCAACACTTGAGACATTTGATGTATCTGTGTCATTTTGTTTTCATGAAGAATAGATCACTAAGGTCTGTAAATACTATCAATGAATGGTAGTGAATTCTATTTCATTGTTAAATCTGCATTTGTTATTGAATATCAAAATAGACACCCACCATCCTGAATACTCCAACTGGAGTGGTTAGACACCTTATGTGTGGGTCAGTGAAAATACCAAAGGACTGTATTCTAACCCACAATCTATAATCTCAGTATCTACAGTACAGGGAGACATATGGCATTGCCATGCACCTCCATGCCCTTGTCTTATGGACTGCATAGAGGTCCTCAGTCAAGTAGGAGTTCTGTAGATAGGAAAAAGTGCCCTAGTGCTGCAGGCCTGTGGGACTATGATATCCCCTGCCTTCTATTATAGGCCTCCCTTGATTGAACCATTGGTACATAGTTATTGACTGTTCTTGACCCTTACATAATTGTCTCACAGTATTACCTAGCACTCAGGTGAATGGATCAGAAATATTTGACGTGTCTTCATTACGCATGTCAAATGGAGTTGACGAACCAAATATGAGAGGGTCAACCTCATTTGACATGCCTTCATACATGTCATCTGGGAGACAAATTGTGACCTGTGCAGTATGCGTCAAAGCGATCAGTGTTCTTTTCTCTGTGTTGGTCTACTCACACAATCTATGCTACTGACGTTGGCTGAAGGCAATTGTCAAACCCTTTCAAGTGTTCAGCATGAAGAGACCATTCTCTTGGGTTTATGGTTAGTAGATGTCCAGATGGTTTCTGTCGGGTGGTGACTTATTGAAGTCAGTATCATCAAAGACCCAATGAAGACATCCACCCGACTGGTGATTGATCAGCAACTGCTCACAGTATGGTAACTGAAACTAATCCTCTGACCTGTGTTATGGCTGCTGCGGCAGTGTCCTCAGTGATAATGATGACACAGGAGGATGATTCACGACCTGATACACCTGAGTAACTAGCCCTCCTCCTCCTCCTCCTCCTGCTCGTCACGTCCGTCACATACCAGTGGTCAGCACGTGACGGTCAAAACGTACCGTCACGGCCTTCCTTATCAGGCCTTTTGACAGTGGTAGCAGACATACCAGACTGATGACTATCAGCGGTAAGGCACAACTAACATGTGGTTAGTCAGCAATTATCCTGCCAATTGTTTGCTGAATGGCTGGTGTAGAACTAAATGTTAAATTCGCTCATCTCTATTCTTATCTCCCGGTCTGAGCTGCGCCTCCTGCCCCCACTCACCATGTACCTGGCTGCTGTCTCCTTATGGCGGTCTGCCCACATGCCGTAGGTGCATCCACCAAAGGTCAATCCGATAAGCCTTTGTCCCGCGTGATGGCACTACAAACAGCCACCTTTCTATATTTTAAACTCTAAGACCTTATGCATGGTTCGGTGATAAATCAAAACGTTTATGCATAATGTATGTGTACCTGGAAGGGTGAATGTATAATCTAGAGCAACACATGTATTCATAATCCGAAGCCTGTCCTGGACACCAGACTTTCTTGTGTCAAAAGGGTGAAAGAACATCTTGCACCATCGGTACAGATCTAGGGATGGGGGGGGGGGTTAAATCCATACATTCTGTTCCCTTCCCCTTATAAACTAGTTATCTTTTATATCACCATGTTTAGCCTATTGCTGGAGAAAGGGTTAAGTTGAGGTGTTCCCACCATGCCTGGCAGCACGGCCAGGCGTGGTGAATTGGCTGCAGATGGAGAAGCGGGAAAACAACAAGAGATGAAGGAGGCGGGAAATACACCCAAGACCAGCCGAATGTCGTCTGCTGCCAAATACAGCGGCAGAACACTGGGAGTTCCCATGGCCTGACGACATTTCCGCCGTCCGACTGCAGGAACGCTGGCTGCCTGATGTGGTGTGCACGGGGAGGCCGGGCCCGGTAATAAGGCCTAATAGGCCGCTATCTGAACACTGTGGGACAAGGCTGGAGCTTTGGTGGTGTTGTTGATCTTACCTACCCAGCACGTACCGAGAATGTAGTCCGGATATCGATACTTCTATAGTGGTTACCACAATAGATGAAGACAATCTACTTAACCTAAACCACCGGAAAAGACGCTGTGCGTAAGTCCTCACAAACAAAAAGAGGGAGTCGTGACCACAGATTGTCATGAACGGGGATCCCTCACGGTCACCACATAGATAGCAAACAAACACTGCACAATGAAATTGCTATCAAGTGTTATCTAGAGTTCAATGCTGAATATGCAATCAATATCCTTTAATTCCGCAGCTCGTAACATAACACAAGCGAACCTTTTCTATTCAATATAATCATGTAAATGGGGACACCTTTACATGACTGATCAGGACACTTTTGAATCTATTGTTTCTGACACACATGAATCACTTTCACATTAATCCTTAATAAGCTTAGTAACTTTGGTGAGGCAGGTCCTAACTTGACGGCAGAAATAAAAGTACATCGATTCAATCCAATGATTTGAAATGTCAGAAGACTCTACAGAAATGACATCCTTCTTACGGCTCCCTTCTTATCATTGGCAATTGTACAGCTCTATACCCCAACCTGCCCCCCCCCCCCCCTTCCCGACTCACCAACTCCATCCCAATTAGACAGCCTCACCCACAGTATATCCTGCATGCCTAATAAGCAATAGAGGCACAGTTAATTGGATATGGCTGTCTGAGCCACAAACAGAGAAACAATTAGGTGTTGTGGAGGTGGGTTGTGGGTTGGCTGACGGCACACAAACAAATACACGACTGTAACCACGTATCGATCCTCCTCCTGTGTCTGTATGGGGGCAGGAGGCGGGGGGCATCCAGGGCTCTCCATTCTCACGCAGAATAGCACAGACTGGGGTAGGTCTAAATAGTTAACACTGGGACAGTATGGTTAGATAGTGAACTTTTAACCAAGAGAGGTGAGTATGTCATCTGTTCCCACTGATTCCCCACCTCATAATCATCTTATTAGTGATTACCTACAATTGCTGTGCAGTGTAATTATTCAACTTGGGTAAGCTAGGTATGGATACGCTGTGTGCTAGTTTGAAATAATAAATACTTATTGTCAGTATTTAAATAAGCCAGGATATCACATCAGGTACCCTGATGGGATACGAAGCATGTACGTGAAATTAGATTCAAACACCTCGCAGGTTACCCTACATGATTTATCGGAAAACATGGTAGACTTTACAAAAGCTGTACCCTGGAAGCACCTGGTACCAAAATGTCGGCTATAGGTATTCAATATTCAGTTATTGTACACAGGATAGGACATGCAGGCCTATGTGTGTTATTGCTACCCACTTTGTTATCTTGTGCATGTAAGGCAAGGTTGGAGCTAAGAGATCTACCTACACATAGACATCCATGTAGCACGGGCATAGTATCTAATCACACCCTAAGACATGAGACCTACACAATCATACATGTTCTAATCAAAGATACATGGGTGTTGCGCATATAGACATCCAAATGCCACACAAAGATGTATGGGTTTTGAATATAGATCTACAAACCCCACAGAAATATCTATGGCTTTTGGCCATAGACAGAAAAATCCAACACAAAGATGTATGGGTCTTTCAAAGCAACATGCAAGTCCCACACAAAGACAATCTAGTGCTACATATAAACATATCAGTATTCATCAGCCCTAGAATCTCACTGACAGGATGAGGCCGGCTGATATGATTCTAGTGTGTTCACTACACGCGGAAGGAGGCGATGGTTACAATAAACAAACCAAGACACCATGGAGGCCTCCAAGCAAACTACTACACGTGTATGCCGTACGACCAAATACTCCTACATGGCGTGTTGCACACTGTAGGTTTCTGCAACCACTGTCCAGGTTCTGAAAAGCTGGGGAAGGAGGAAGGCAATATGGCCGAATAGAGAGGGAGGAGTAAATAAAATATATGAGTTGGGAGAAAACCTCCCAGGACTGTGCCATAAATAAGATGTTTGAACCGGTGCCACATGAGACATGAGAGGCGGCAGGAGGCTGCATGGAGACTGGTGTGTGTTTGCAGTAAGTCTTAAACCTGCAGGCTTATACAGCCCGAGGTGTACATTGTACTATGTACAGGAAGGCACATGCAGTCAACTGCACACAATGACGATGGGTGCCTAAAAGATGCAGATTGGCACAGACCTTATTGACACAGATAGAGCGCGCGCAGGCTAAAGTTTATTGTTGAAGGAGCCCATCCACCTCATCCCCAGCAAAGTATGTCTAGCATAGATATAAAATAATGCATATATATGTTTGTATTGTGTTATACCTGCAGTTTCGAGGCTCCTTTAGAAATAGTAGTGAATATTGGGTATTTGGATGCCTCTAGAACTCTGATTGGGAGAGTACAAATCCCACCTTACTACCGCCGCCCTCCCTGTATGGTCTGGTGGGTAGCAAATTATGGTAGGTTTAAAAAAAGAAAGCTGACAAACTGAACACCTTAAATCCTGGTGCCAACCCAGTATTAAGGTCTGTAAATGAACACCCCAGATATCATATCAGGCCAGGACTGTACAGTGTTACATAGGAGGGGGCACTGATAACATACATATTTGGGTGTGGGCCATATTCGTCACTGATACCACCATCAACCCCTGGTTACATGGGAAGAGGGCATGGTATGCTGGCCAGCTAACATTTACCACGTACCCAGTCCACCAATGACCTTTACCCAGCATGTACTGCATGCCAACTGCTGCTGGTGCCCAAAGAGCAGCTCATCCCAATCTAGTCTAGGAGATATAACATCAACCTTGGCACTTTTGGCAGAAAGCATGAAAGTTTGCATATAGGGGCTTTTGAACGTGCTGAATCCATTTCTAAGTGGAAACATCATTTTCAAGAAATGTTTCCCCTTCTAAATTGACTTTAAAAAGAAAAAGTAAATAGTTCATAAAAAATCACATCAAAGTTCATTAAGGATTTAATGGGTTGGGAAATAGACAGAGGGCAAGAAAAGCCATATGTTACCCATTGAAATAAGTATGATATCATGCATACAAATTGTTTTTTTCTGAAATTGGGCCCGAAAAAGGTAGCCATTACTGAAATTCCTTATTTTTGCAATAACTCTGTAGGTGATGATGATACACACATTTTGAACAAGTGTCTACTAGCACATTTTCAGGGTCTATGAACCAATTAGTAACATCCTGATTTTTCTCAGACACACACTAAGCCTATTTCAGGTCGCCATTGTCGAAATTCCTTATTTTTGCAATAACTCTTCAGGTGGTGATGATAGACACTCATTTTAAGTGTCCTATTTCAGAGAAAAACAATTTGAATGCATGATATCATACTCAATATATTTCAATTGGTAACACATGCATGATTTCATTGTCCTTCTGTTTATTTCCCATCCCATTACATCCCTAATGAATTTTGATGTAATTTATTATGGATAATGTTTTTTTCTTTTCAAAGTCAATTCAGAAGGGGAAACATTTCTCGAAAATGATGTTTCCACTTAGAAATGGATTGAGCATGTTTAAAAGCCTCTATGTGCAAACTTTCTTGCTTTCTGCCAAAATGCCAAGGTCGGTGGCCCAAAATCATGTTATATCTCCTAGATTATATTGGTTCTCATCTCTGACATCTAAAAGACGGAAGCAGTTCTATTTTAGACTTGCGACAAGTAGATCTATGTGATAACAATGCCTTGTGGTACTAACAAATATCTGGGAGAATTTGTCTACTTATAGTGTCGAAAACAAAGCCAGGGGTGGCAATAAAATATACATGTACCTCTCTCTGATAGATTTATATGTAAGTGGACTGAATATGAAGCATGCGCTTCTCGTTATCATACCAATAGAGCTATCGCCAAACCCTTACACGTAGTGCACGTTGGGTGGTGGTTGTGGATGCTTCTAGAGACGGCTGTCTTTCTACCTGTTCTACCCTTCAGCTATATCATATCAACACCACAGGTTATCAATACTAGTCAATGCTTGGCCTTCATTTCACAGGATTATACACTGTACTTATTAATAAATCTAAAGGTTGAAGCTTCATATATCAAATTGGCCTTTAAAAGCAAATGTTAGTGCACATTCATATTCCTTCTAACATTACATTAATAATGTACGAGCCAACGGAAATGAAGTCTAGTCATAGAGACACGGAGAGTTCCAAGTTGTTGTGTGATTTTGAAAGGTAAAACTTTCAGGCCCTTGTAGATGAATATGTAAAACACATCCATGATTTGGATTTTAAACATTTCTTTTTGTTGAAAGAGCACACGTCTACACTATTCATGTAAAAGGTCATAAGCATCTATTGGATTTATTGGATATGACTAATACTGAGGCAGGACAGGGGAGGTCACCAAGGCACTATGAGAGAACAGCTTTATAATGCGTCATCCCATATAGCAGCAAACTGACGCAGATCGAAAGGTGGTATACATTCTAATTCTCTTAAATAACGTAAGTGTCAAATCATGAAAAAGGTCTACTTTTATGAAGAATATACTTAACAGAAAATGACGATTTCTTGTCTTTCATATTGAGCACCGGCCTACTAAAGCGTATAATCCCCCTGTAAGTAGTGATGTATGAGGCAGGTGATTGCATTAAACACCGCTGTCTGCACAGCACAGCCAGCAAGACTGATAAATCTAATCTTCCTGCAGCAAGACTTAGGGCTACAAGATCAATCATGTACAGGACAATTACCCCAAGGTATGACACAGAGTAATATGGGGGCATAGACTCGGGGACAGTATGATGTGGGCTTATAGAGAAGAGCACAATGATCCACCTCTCACTCCCATCTCCCCAATAGGCAGACACATTGATGTCATCCTCTTTAGATTAGCTCAATGCAGACATCAGGGCTAGCACTAAAGTATCATGTTATGGACTATAAAAGGGCTCAGTGCAATAACACGGAGGCCGACTTATGGCCATGGTAGAGACTCCACAGGGAGAGGTATACTGATAAGGGCTGTTATGGGTGGCTGCATAGACCAGCACTGGTCAATATCTGCATTGTGTACAACGACTGGGGTATTGCTCTTCTGGGAGATCAATTTTCAATGTGATATAAAGCACTACAGAATGGGAATTTGTGAAACCAAGGCGAACCTATGACACATCAGACAAGGGAAGAATGGGGGTATTGTCCAATTTAAATAACGACACTAGAGCTGCCCTGACGCTGATTAGATTAGGCCCTGAACATGACCTTCATACAAACCTCCAAGCAGAGAGGTCATACAAAGGTCACCATCCTGTCTGACCTCATGCATGACCTTTATTGGATAGAGGACTATGGAGTAGGAGTTTACAACACAAAGGGCATGGTGACCCTGATTGTCCTCATCTATGTAAGACCTATTCACAATGGTCAGATAAAGGTTATCCCCTAGCGGCAACAAGAGACAACACTCACCCCTCATCCTCCTCCAGGTAGGTGAAGGTGACGCCTGTAGTCTGAAGGCTTTCTTCCTCCTGTTCTGTGGCATGCTGCAGGTCTACCAGGGACTCTACAGACACGGACCCTGGAGGGGGCCGGCCGCCGTGTGCACCCCCCTGCTGGTGGCTCATGACGGCCGCCGTGAACAGCACGAGCTCGTAGTTACAGGAGGCACGGAACGCCTGACTCTCCAGGAACCACGGCTCCATGGTACTATCACCATGTGTAGGTGGGGCAGGTCCTACTGCAGCAGTCCTTAGGTACTGGTGATGGTAGTAGTATAGTGGTAGGGGTGTAGTAGGGGTTGTAGTGGTAGTTGAAGACGGCTCTGGAGGAAGCCACCAGAGCCCTGCTGCAGGGTAGTGTGGTGGCGGTGATATCGATCCCTTCTGTCACACCCACACTCACCCTACTGTCACGACGATAACACAGCCTCGTGACAGCACCACAACAATGTCAATATCAGCACCAGTGACAGCTGGTCACCAATTCCCATAGAACCCTGACTAGAGATAGTCCAAGTGGTTGTAGGTGAGAAAACACTGGTTGCAGCCTGTGCACTGATTGCTTGTCCTTGTATGGTGGGAAGGGAAAGGGTAGCAGCAACAACCCCAACACTAATGTTGGCAATGGTGGGCACTGATGGTCTGTCAGTCTCCTCCAGCAGCAGATGGTGGCACACACTCACTGAGATGGCCCTAATGTTGAGCTATTTAGTCCCTTCTTCCTCCTGAGGCTCCCACTTCCTTCTTTGCAGGCCTAACACCGACAGCCTGGATCACCACCCCAGACTGAAACAGCCCTGTGCATCTTCCTTGTTGGGTAAGATCCTGTTTCCTTGAGTGCAGGATAATGAGGTGTGGTGGAGCGAGGTTGCAACCGCCCAACGTCCTCCTTTACATTGCCTCCTGCCTGCCCCTGCTCCAACTGCCTGCTGCTATTGCTGCTGCTGCTGCTGTATCAGCATACTGATGGTGGTGGACGCTGTGTAGAAAGACTACTACATCTGCTCCCACCAGCTGCTGTCTGAGCTGCTCTATAAAGGCCAGCTCTGACTCAGAGCAGCTCGCCTCCTGCTCACCACCCCACGCCAGGACGCCCCCTGGCGGGAGTGGTGGAGGTTATAGACTAGGTACTAGTTCTATTGCCGTGTCTCTATGTGGCAATCTGTTGTATCTATAAAGACCACTGTATGGTGAAGAAGCAGATCAGTTCAGCTAATATTGATAAATCTATCCACTGAACATCATAACTCCATATGTATGATTTGGCCTAAAACCTCTGCAGCCTTATATTGCTTGGTAATGGGTCCAAAAGGGTAGGGGTGAAACTGATAAATACTGTTAATCAAACTGATGGACACTGTTAATTAAAAGGGCCCAACTGATATTGTGTTCAATTCCACCCTCCCTACATTATTGCTCTGTCAAAGAAAATGAGATATAAAGCACAACCCTCAACAGGTTGATTCATAGTTGACTTCATTCTATGTGGCAGGACTAGTAGATATTGATATTGTTGGTGCCGATGGTGCTGCCGCTTCTTGTGGTGGTGGTGGTGGTGGTGGTGATGCGGCAGCCAGACCTTGGTACACATGCACCTTGGCTGACGCAGGGATGGGTATACATGGCCGTTCGATCCATTGGCACCACCCCCTGGTCCTTCACCTCATATGGGAGGTCCTCCCTCTCGGTAAAAAAAAAAACACACGACAAAACAAAAGAAGAAACCCTAGAACTTTCGATTTAGACACCTTTGCTGGACATTTGCATAATTTAATGGGGGAAATCTGTCCCAAAAACCGGAATTTTGAAATACTTTCTGATACACCGACTGAATTGTGCAGTGTTACTATGTTGTTAGATTGAAAACACGAACTAAGGTTGAGGGTTGATAACGAGTGCCCATTCAAAACAGAGGCCCTATGGTTTTCAATGTTCCCAACGCCCCCCCCCCCCCATCCCTTTATCTGCCACTTTTGTGCTGGAAAAGTGAGGTGAGTAAAAACTTTTTATTTAATTTATTTTTGCCAAACATCACAAAGAGAAAACTTGTAGAAAGTGAAGAGAGCGAAATCCGCAGACAAGATTTTTTTTTTGTATTTCTGAAAATATGGAATGGGCGATACGTAGACCACCTTATTTTTTGTTGTGGCCTTATGTTGTATATACCATAGACCAAATACCTAAAGATTATCATAGTCAAGAAAGAATGAAAACAAGAATAACCTCACTATTTTAATCATTTAACTCTAACCCTGAACAAAAAGTAATGTCTTTTTATTTTAGGCTGTTAAAACCTTAATAATGATCCAATTTGCAAGCTGGAATAACCAAGATGTAACCAAGGCACCAAGATTTACAGCCAGATGGTCAGTCCCACAGTCTAGCGAATTCCGCGGGGCCTGGCAGATATTTTGCGGGCAAAAGCTGGTGTCCCGCGATTTTTTGTATTGACTGAGAATATAGTGGTGGTGTATACATTACAGATTTATGCTGGTGTATATATTACAGCTAATGTTGTATGGACTATGGTCACTATAGTACTGGTGCTGCCCACTGGTGCGGTGTCTAAAGTGATAACCCTGCATGCCAACAGCAGTCTGCACGCTACACTAATACAACCTCCTTTATCATACCCAGTCTGCTGTGATGTGGACTACATTATGGTGATGTAAACACTAAAGTCATATCAACCACAGATTTATGGCGCATAATTCTCGGCTATCTTCTGAGAGCCATTTCCAGGCAGTTCCTGGCATCTCTGTATGAACACTGTGAGGTGTAAGGCCATGACCTAACGCATGTATTACCTGGTTACGATATTGCTTACTTATTAGAATGCAAGACAAAAATATATTTCTAAACAAAATAGAGTATAGTGAAGTTCTATTTGGCAGCCTGAAGAAACATCATCGCCCAAGTAATAGATTACAGTCCTCTAAGAGATATCCTAGGTACCTAGGGATGTCCTTCACAAAGCCTCCTACACTTTGCCTTAATTGTTGAGTATTTGTAAAACTTAGATGTTTTAAAGGTGTGTGGTATTATCCAGGGATGGAAGCACTGACCTCCCACACATCTACTACGAACATCCGGGTACACGCAATGGCTGTGGTGCCTCCATAGGGATGATGGTCCGCCACGTGACCTTACCCAGGCCTGTGCCTAATCTGCTTTGTCTGGTAAGAGAATGAGACTAACAACAAAAGCGTATTGGTTTGGTGCGGGGATTATTAATGAGTGACCAGTATTCAAAGGAAAAATATTCAGCCTGAATCCTGAGGGAAGTTCTGCTGCATTTTGATAATTCTATCAGGCTGATACATATCCTATGTGAGGATCGAAATGTGCAAGTCCCCTAGAGGTTAAGTCTCCCTTAGGAGAAACGTGCTACCTACCCATACTGACATAGGCTATCGTTCAGTTACTTTAGTAATGCCTCCATAACGAGGGCTGGCTGCTGGCACCATTAACAAATTGGATTTTTCTCTCATAGAACAGGGCTTTCTAAGAACGAAGGACATCCTATAACATGAGATACGCTTCAAGAGAGAAGATCACAAATATGGTAATTTTGAAATTACCACAGTGAATACCTTGTATATTTGTTGAGATCCAGGGGGAAATAGGTTGCATATAAATGAATCAAATATGCAGGGGGTTAATCCAATCATGCACAATGGGGTAATACATGACTTCAGGTCTTGTTCCTACAGTAATTAAATTATTCATTAATTCCTAATTCGGTCATTGACATAGCACATTCATTCTCATATCAAAAAATTATTTATAGCGAAAAGCTACAGAAAAGGAAGCGACTTGTGAACCTCAGCTCCATATCGTCGTGACCAGTTGCCTCAGAATTTGCTAAATGTTCCTTCCTAGCCTACTTTATAATTTGACCATCGAAAATTGACTGAAATACTCTTGATTAACCAAAGCCGTTGCCTTGAATTATTACAATCCCTACGCCTTGTATGTGGATGGGATTCTACTATTATAATTGGAACTTTAGTCATGTTCCGATTCCTAATAATTATCTCACAAAACCATCAGCACATTATCGAACTCACGTGTTATCCATACCGCCTTTGCCTTATAAATCCGTCTATGTCTGCATGGGCCGTGTCTTTCAAACTCTACTTTCTTCTGTGTGAGTATAGAAGCGGCCTGTCCATGACTGAGCTTTAACAGTAAAACTGGTACTGTGGGGCCCATCCCTCAGCCCCTACCCCCTAGCAGTGGCTATAAGCCCTTACAGGTGGGTGGTGTCAGGGTGTGACCCTGACGTGTGCAGTCAGGTGTAGGACTACAGGACCAGGCTGCTCTCACCTGTCAACCAACACAACACACTCACCTGGGCTTATAGTATAGTTTCTTTATGCTCTATTTGTGAACCAGACAGCATCTACCAAGGCGCAGGAAAAGGTTTATACATGTTTTCAAAACATCTCTTGAAACCTATGAAATAAGGTCTGTGGGACACTGGTTGTGTCGAATTGTTAAAAGTGATCACTTCCTGGTGTAACCATCCCTACTCTACTGTAGTTTGGACAGGGAAGAGAACTCTGTATATTTATTGGTACAGAGCGAGGGAGTCGAACTACTATAGACAGACATTGTACAGACAGAGAATCTTACTCTATTTGCCCACCTGTATACACATTTTGATTGATTGATCAGTTTTATCGTACAAAGTCGCCAATCAAGGTGTTCTTCTTCCTTGTACATTGACCGAGTAAACGGAACAGCAAATTCTACTGCTGTACATAAAGTGGCACCGGGGTATCGTACAAGTCTCATGTTTTACCTGAGAACACTTAACGAAAAAAAAACACAACTGTTCAATGTGAACAACAGGGTTTATCAGCGTTTTACAATAAATCAACCTTTATAAAACGAATACATTGGATATAAACTCAAAGTCTGAAAAGTCTCAAAATAACAACTAATGCTCTTACTTTTATCCTACTTCACTTAAATTCACACTCTCTTGAGACATTCTGAAAACATAAAAGTACCGTAATCTCCCGCGTAGAAGACGCGCTGCGCATATAAGACGCACCCCAAACTCAGCACATGCATTTTCGCGTATAAGACGCACCTCTTAGGGGTGAATTTTGTAAATTCAGTACATTTCTATAGTAAAATTACCCCTCGTATAAGACGCACCCCCAATTTCAGTACATCCTATAAGACTGCCCAGCATTTTGTTTGGCGTAGAGGACGCGTCTTATACGCGGGAGTTTACGGTAGTCATCTCAGAAAGGAATTTGGTGCCTTAAATGCATATATAAGGGGCAACGATGCAACACATCTTAACTAAAATCAATCAATGACCAGCTAATGTGATTGATATATGGATTATCCATACCAGTCCAATAGGATTTCATTCTTATGTCAATAACTCATATTAGAAGTAGTTAGGTGCCGTGACTGAGTCCTTTTGGTGTGTTAGCGCTCACGTTAGTGGGTGGGATGCATCGCAAAACTGGGCTACATGTGGAATGTCATTGACTGGATTTTAGTGACTTTCATTTGCTGCAATAATGTGGTATTTGTGGTAAATAAAATGATATTCTATTGACTTGTGGCAAATGATTTTTATATCGATTTCTATACAATATCGACATTGCCGTATTTGACTTTATGTTTGCACCCCGTATTTTACAGTATTTTTGAATCTAGAAACAGCTCTTAAAATAATTTCATTAGCTCACAGGGCGGTAACTATGGAAGATATGGTAACAGGCTAAACAAATGATTGTTAATCAGTTACTTTGCCAGCTTACCATATCTGCTTAGTGGTGGTAAGTGTGACCCGAATCTATACCGGTAGTAAGGATAGACACGTGTGAATGAAGCGATTATTTACCCCAGTACAGACAAATACCTGGTACTAAAGATTTCAAATTGGAATGCTCATATCACTATCAGTGATCGTGTATCACTGCATATATGCGCCCCCGACTAAAAGTATATCTGCAGAACACACTAGTACGGTAGTAATATATAGTGCATTCAACCATGGTATCCCAGATTTATGGTAGAATATCACCAAAAAACATGGAATGTAATGTCTACCCTCTACAGTCGCCATGTAGCAGACAGACTCAATGGTATTACTGGGACACGCTATCAGCAAATGTCACCTAATGGCGGGGACAATACAGACATCCCATAATACCGGTAGCACCAGACTGATCAGTTGATAGCAGACGACATTGACGGCTACCTTCGCTGGTTCCATATTCCTAATACCAAACGAAGGTTGTGGTAATGTTGCCTCACACCAGGTGGCAGCAGTGATTAGGGCTTGGGTGATGGGAGGATGCAGATGTCAAGAAGCAGCGCAGAGCACTAAATATATATACAGTGTAGTCTCTCCAGCTGCCAAGGGGAGGTGGGGTGGCCTATAATGAAAGGTGCCGATGAATGCCAATTTTCAGGCAAATTTCAGGCAAAATGGCAGTTCTAAACATTCCCACTGTGTGAGTGTAGACCTGAGAACTAGAGATGACAAAATGGTGATTATTTAGTCCCATACATTGAGAATAGACTACAGTATAACAGAGCTGACAAAATGGCAGGCATTAGAAGTCCCACTGTGTGAGGGTAGCCTTGGATACTAGAGTTGACAAAATACATGTATTGACTGCAGTATAACAGGGCCAATGGAATGGGTAGTTATTTACCAGAGATGTCAGTTCGATATTTGGTGAAACTCTCAAAATTATTTTGGGGCACTTCAAAAGGGGGATTATACCCTAATCAGAGTGATAAATAACTTCTAAATTAATCACTTAGGGTTGGGTGTATCTTTAAGAAATATCAGAATTATAAAATACCGCAATCTCTCGCGTATAAGACGCGTCTAATACGGGAATCAGATCGTGGAAGGGTCTTATACGCGGGAGGCAGGCTGCCTTGAGTTGGGGGTGTGCCTTATACGCGGGAGGCAGGCTGCCTTGAGTTGGGGGTGTGCCTTATACGCGGGAGGCAGGCTGCCTTGAGTTGGGGGTGCGCCTTATACGCGGGAGGCAGGCTGCCTTGAGTTGGGGGTGCGCCTTATACGCGGGAGGCAGGCTGCTTTGAGTTGGGGGTGCGCCTTATACACGGGAGGCAGGCTGCCTTGAGTTGGGGGTGCGCCTTATACGCGGGAGGCAGGCTGCCTTGAGTTGGGGGTGCACCTTATGCGTGGGATATCTCCAACTTCCAATCCAAAATTACGTGCACAGCGTCATGTATTTTCTTTAACCAAAGAAAGGGTGTAGCTGATACCATGGTGCTCTATATACCCATAAACTGCTGAATGAAGCAAATCATTCTGCTCATCATAAAAATGTTTGCAAACACATGTTTAAAAAAGTTTGCAAACATATTTTTGCAAACACTTTTATGATGAGCAGAATGGTATGCTTCATTCAGCAGTTTATGGGTATATAGTGAACAAGTAATGCCTAACATGTGACAAGTCAGATGTATGCACCAATAAGGCATGAGGCACGAGTCACATGGTAGGCATTGACTACTTATTTTATTACACGATTAATGCATCAGGATGCATCAGAATGCATCATGCATTCATTGAAAAGACAAAAAAGTGGAGACCTGGCCTGGACGTGAATGCCTACAGCTTGGGTTCGGAGTGCGACTTTCTGTCCGCTCCACCATCGGCACAGGCGTCTGGAAGTTTGTTGCGGTCTGGTACTGGTGTGATTGCCTCTATAATTACAATGCCATTCTCACCTTGCACATGTGACAAGCTGGAGATGCTCCTAACCAGGTAGAACCTATGGCATTGTACATTTTTGTATATATATATATATTATATATATATATATATATATATATATATATATATATATAGGCAAACACTCTTTCTCGTCAGTCCCTGTGGCATAATGCATAGGGAGCTGGTCTTCTGATCAGGAGGGTATGGGTTCGACCCCTGCCCTTGGCAATAGAATTCTCGTAGGTTTTAACATGTGACATGTAAGGCATGCCTGTTATCCATGGATAACATCACTGGGTGCCTGTTATCCATGGATAACAGCACACCTTACAAAGGTCATGATGCATGCATCATGACATGCAATATCAACAGGTATTAGAATGGGAATATCCAGAAAAAGCACCCAAAATCACAGAAATCGTGTAATAAAGCACCATAGTATCAGCTACACCTTTTCTTTGGTTAAAGAAAATACATGACTAGTTGGGATGTTGGGAAAGAAATTATATTAAAAAAGGCTTGACCTACCCCTTCTGGTTGTGCCTTATACGCGGACCAGCCTCCCTTAGTTGGGAGTGGGTGCGCCTTATACGCGGGGTTTTATAAAAATCAATTCAGAAGCAATAGGTGCGCCTTCTACACAAACTAGCCTTCTCTGAGTTGGGGGTGTGCCTTCTATGCAGACTGCGTCTTCTACACGGGAGATTACGGTATTCATTTTTAAATCTTTTTCTTATCATTTCTGTAGTAAAATATCACCTTTGAACCTCTGAAATCAGAGAAAATCTGAAACTCTGTCTTCTCTGTTTTACAGTCTGTGAGTGTAGATGTTGAAAATGGTGGTTATTTAGTCCCATACATAGTGTATATACTGCAGTATAACAGAACGAACAGAATGGTTGTTATTTACAGTCTGTGAGTGTAGACTTGGATACTAGAGGTAAAAGATAGTGGTTATCTAGTCCCACATATTGAGTATAGACTGTAGGATAACAGAGCTGACAAAATGGCAGTTATTTACAGTGTCACACATTGAGTATAGACTGTAGGATAACAGAGCTGAC
Organism: Acholoe squamosa; assembly: GCA_949317995.1. NCBI lineage: Eukaryota > Metazoa > Annelida > Polychaeta > Phyllodocida > Polynoidae > Acholoe > Acholoe squamosa. The sequence continues at coordinate 56,892,952 of OX439042.1, forward strand.
AAAATGGCAGTTATTTACAGTGTCACACATTGAGTATAGACTGTAGGATAACAGAGCTGACAAAATGGCAGTTATTTACAGTCTCTCACACTATGGGTATAGACGGTGGTATAAGAGCACAGTGCCTGTGAAGTAGGCACCACGTCCACATTGGCACCCAGCCTGTATGTACACAGACGGCTGTTGGCATCACACACAAGGCTTCACAGCGTCTACTGGGGGTACTTGTAGACTCAGAGGCACTTATTGTAGCCATCTAATGAAGAACAGAGTCCTGTAGTTCTATACGTAAAAGTGGTGTGTTCTACAAGAAAATTCTATTGTAGCTGAAATGTCCACAAAGATTAAACTGCCCCTGAGTCTTTATAAAATCATCTCTATCATATCGTGGAATTGTGGTAGTGCAAGCAGCAATTTCACATGAGTACCTTGGTGTTTCAATGAAAAATGTCAAACCTTTTTTTGGATAATATTTCAGTCTGAAGTTCTGTGCCTCTTCTCCCTTGCATAGCCAGTAAACGATCTGTTAGTGAGAATAGCTAGATGTAAAGTCAACTCACCTTTTATCTCTTCTCTGTGGGTTCTGTATCTTGCCGTTCACGATTTGAGCTGTTTTAACCAGTGGAGTGGCCTCCTGGGGTCCATCTCCCTCATCCTCCCCGTCCTCCTCCTGTCCGTCCCCTGCCTGTCGCCCTTTGCCTCTGTCCTCCTCAGCCTGTCTCTCCTCACGTCGCCGCCGAGCTGCTGCCGACGACTCCAGGCTAGCATAGAATCCCAGAAACCCTTGTGCACTCCCCTTCCTACTTCCGCCGGAAGTGAGAGGTGCTGTCTCTCCGCCATTTTCCTCTTCATCGTCATCATCGGAGGGTGCCCCTGAGTGTTCCACTTCGAGTATCTCGGTGGTTTTCTCTATAGGGGAGGTGACTGATGACCCCCCTGATGGAGCAGAGTCAGTGGAGGCTACACTGTCAGGTGAACACAGGTCGTTATGGACCATGAGGCTGCTGTCGTCCATCTCCAGCCCCATGGCCGTTAAGTCCAGGTTGGAGTACTTCTTCCGCCGGCGGGAGGCTGAGCTGGTCCGTGAGGTGCCGGTACGGCCGCCGTCCGGGTCCGGGTCCTCGTAGATGTGGTCATTGTCACAGTAGTCGGAGCTGAGCGGCAGGTTTGAGTTTAATGCGTCTGGGTCGTTCATCGTGTAGTTGGGGTTGCTGAAACTGGTCATCATGTCGTTATCTGTAACAGACGGAAGGTGGTTGGCATTAGTTTATATTTGATAAGTTATATACCACCACCCTATCAGTAGCAGAGGACGAATGTCGACACACAAAAACAAAAGAAAAAAAAATAAGACAAAAGGTATCTGAACAGAATGCTTTATTCTATTAAGATTTTCAGTGGGGAACGGATTTGCACTTCTGCTCTCAACTGGACACTACCACTGAATGCCTTATGACAAGGAACTCATCTTTTGTTAGTGCCATGGCAACACTATGGTTTTGACCAATCAGAAGACAGAGCCTCGATCTGATTTGGGGATTCCGACTTCCTGTCAACAATCTCACAGCATATTTTTAGCATGTTGTCAAGTTGTCTCCGAACTGATTTTTGGATTTTGGTTGGATTACCCTCTTGAGTAGTAGATCCATTGTAGATAGTGAGGGCCAGTACCAGATCCAAGACTGGTGAGAGTGGTTCACTGGGTACATGATAAAGTGGTTTCAAGCTAAATGTCTCATCAGGTGTGAATTTCAGCATTTGTGAGTTTCTGTGTAGGCACCTTATCCAATACTTCTTAATATAAATCTTGGATTATTTTAGAGGAAAACTGTTCAGAATTAGTTAGGTAAATCTTTACTGGATATGGGATTAATTTCCAGAGAGAAAATTGATTAAAAGGTGAGAAAAGTAAATTTCATGTCTTTTAGGTGTGTTGAGTTACCAACAGGGAATAGGGGTTCCTCTCAAAACTAGAGATTTTTTACAGAAAGTTGCCTTTGAATGCTTTTCAGGGGCTTTTATCTTATTGGCCTCCCCAGGGCATGTGCATTGGGTTGGACAGACCATGGGGGTATAAATGGACGGCTGTAAAAATTTCGAGCCAAGGTACTAGACTGCTGACTTTTTAAGGGTCAGTACTGGTCCTGTACTGATAAAGGGACACAGGAATTATGACTAATTAGTGGCCATAATATATAAGATGTTTCATGTGGCAGGACAATGTCCACGTAGGGTTGATTCCATGTAATTCCCAAAAGCCAGTATCTGATATCCATGGGTGATTTATTGTTTTTGGTTTGAACAGGTTATTTATGGACATTGACTGGCTTAGATTAATCTAGTAGATTTAAGCATTTTGGTGTGATGCTAGCAGGGACCTCCACCGTCTTTCCTCCAGGTCCCTCTCTAGTGTAGCTTCAGGGCTGTGTGGGGAGTTCTTAATGAAGCTCAGAATGGTGATTGTGAAGCCCGACCAGAGGGAGGGTTTGAGCGGAGGATGGGGACATCAGTTGAAGTGGCGGGATTTTGAAGAAGATGAGAGTGACCATTTACTTTTTCGTCTGCAGTATTACAGATCCCCAGATTCCTCTTTTTTCTATATCTTTTATATCCTACTTGGCGTGTGGTGAGGTGATCGGACATACATAGTTCAGATATACAATTGTGAGCTATAGATGGGTCTCAATCACTCGTGAAGTGTTTATCATATGTAGATATACAGACATAACAGAGCGACTATGTCCCTATTATGTAAAGGTCTTGAACTCTGAATGACCTCCTAGTTGTACCCAGGCTGAAGAGGCCCTTAGATGTACGTCTTAGGATTTACTCTGACACACCATACCCGGGGCACAGAGCGGAAGCAGCTCATTTAATACACGTCCTTAGTACCGTGTGAGCTGCTCGTCCTATGGCATGCTGTCACAGCAAACAATCAGAGACAAGGTCAGGGGTCATATGGGTCATGACCTCTATGACGAGGTGCTGACCTCTGTGACCCCTTCCTGTATGTACTTAATATCCACCACACACATCATTTCCCCCAAACTGCAGCAATAAAGGAAATCATCAATGTACATGTATTATTTAACAATTATGGTTGACATCATTATGAGTGCAACTTTCTTCGCTAATCAAGAAGATTGGCTGGGTATCGTAGTTAATACGAGATCTGTAAATATGTGTTTTTTTTTTTCAATGTTATGTATTATTTCCTATCATTTCCCACGTCAGAGAGAGAGATGAAAAATACATAGATGCACGTGATACTTTATCTTAACATATCTCTTTTTATGTTACTGGCAGGATCAGATATACAACGAGTTACGAAAGACATGGTGGTGGTGATGGGTGGTAGGTGCCAGTGAACATCTGTTACCACACGTTATCCGACCATATATCCTCAAAGTAGTAAAATAAAACAACTAGAAAATGAACAAATTCTTTCCTCCAAATCCTGGGTCATGCATAGTTTATCAGTACGATGTATTATCATGCCCCTTTGGGATCAATAAACTGAGACCCAACATGAATTTCATACCATGAATTTAGGTCTCCCGCCATTAATGTCGGTATACCAGTGTTTGGTGTCTCATAAAAGCAGACATAAAGAAGATTTCACAATTATCAATTTCTCTATTCAGTAATTTTGTATTGTGAGACCTCATCACATGGGGCAAATGCAATCATTATAGCGCACTCCCGTAACGCTTCGCGGTACCGCCGCTACGCGGCGTGGGAGGCGCTAAAAAAACTTTAGTATGGCTACAACTATCCCCTCCCACTTCCATTATAACAACATCATAGATAACAAGGTGTGTCCTGATAAGGACTCAGGTACAATAGCAGTGACACAAACCGTTAGCACTAACCTACAGGCACCGGCCAGATGCTCCTGTGTGAAGGCTGCACGAGCATATAATGGTATAATGGGTCACCCAGCCCCCGGTCCCTGAGTCTGCCCTATTGGTATATTTCAGTGTGTATAAATGATGTGTAAAACAGTGTGGAGCTATACCTGGTACAAGAGAGAAGTATGGGAGTGAATAAGGATAACGGTTGTTTAACGCCCTTCAAACAGATAATGTCATATTCATGATGAGAAACATTGAACAGTACTTTTACAGATGAATACTTGTGACCGTGTCTGCACATATAGGCGCCGTCCCCATGCACTCAGGGGAGGGGACAGAAAAGATAAGATAAATAACATTTTCACTTGGCTTTTATGATGTGCTAGACAAAGCCGGTAGTCGTATTAGGTATCTGTAGACAACATAGCACATACAACTTGTAGACCCAGTGTATTACGTTCTTCCAACAATGTCGAACAGATAAAGGTCAGACTGCTCCAAATGGCAGTTACCTATAGGGTCACCAACTTTATGGGCAGTTACAATAGGTATACCATAAACTCGAGTGGTCCCACTGACGATAGACTTTTGGAGGGGACCTGTGGTTGTGATCAACTAACAAAAATACAGAGGCAAAGGAGTAACTCTAATTAATCTAAAACAATCTACAACGCAGTGCTTAGTGGGAGGATATTTAATACAAGGGAGGTAGCAAGGAAAATACTGCATATCCAGTGATGAAAGTGACCCTCACATAAATTTCCTGAAATTTAAATGATTAATCAAATGCCCTAAACATCCTTTTTAATGAATAAAACTCACTGAAAAAATACATATACAATGACAGACAGCCATTAACTCACATTTACTCCCACTATAAACGACTTTGGTTAACGTGATGCATTGAGTAGCACTGGCTATAATATGACTTCATAGATCATACAGGCCTTAAACTGGCTGATGTATCCCATGCAGTGCTTATAGGTTTAAATGCATGTCGGTACTGCATTGATGCATCAAGACAACTAATATTAGATTGGGTATTGGCTTCATAGAGTCACTAAGTGTGTGCATACCCCAGTGTAAGGTTAGGGAGTGGTCATTATTTATCAACAGGGGGGGTGGCGGGTTTTTGCGTGGACGCATGCAAATTTTTTACGCCCCCCCTCGACGGTAGTCCAAATTTTCTGCCCCCCCCCCCCACGCCAGAGGCGCGGAGAGTTTTTGCGCCCCTCTTTAATCTATAGTAGCGCGGGGGCTTTTTTGCTAAAAGTCGCCCCCCTCAAGAGGAGTCAAAATTATTTTAGCCCCCCTCAGGAGGGGTCTCCTTAATTCTATTCTACCCGGACCAGAAGGCAGTATCTACTTCTCCTATCAGTGGCTACTGAGAATATGCTGATCAACAACTGCATATTGCAGTAGGTACTGCTGAAATACTTCCGAAACAGCTGACTCCACACTGCATTTTCAGTCTAGACTCAGTAGTGTACTGACTATCAACTGAATATGCACTGCATTTCAGGCTAGAATCAGTAGTCTACTGACTCTCAACTGAATGTTAATAGATTCCAGAAATTATACACTCTGTGCAGCAGCATAGATGCAGTAGTCTACTGACCATCTACTGGTATGACTCTGTCCATTCACGGATTATTTACCTGATGCTTCTAAGACAGTCCATAGTGTGAATGTCAGTATGGTTGTGAAGAGCAATCAAAAGATTCAGTAATGTAATAATGAAACTATCCAGTGTTTGTGGAGACAAGCATACTTCACCCCTTTGCATATGAATATCTTATTCAGTGCCAGTAATGGATACACATGGATGTTGGGGTGTATGAAAGTAACAAATTACTCACTGACTTGATATAGGGTACAAATATACTGAATCATCAAGTATTCTTTTGGTCCCCATCATGACATATTTTTTTTTTACAAAGTATCCATGTATCGTTGATAATTACAAAGTGCTTGTCTCATCACCTGAACATCAGTAAACCGAAAGGCATTATACTATAGCAGCACTCTATAGATATGTCTACTCTTACCCTTTTGTTATGGTAAGAGTTACCCAGTACTACTGAATCAATACTGCCCTAGCCCCCTCCTACATGATTTGCATGCACTACTAGGAAGTAGTAACCGCTTCAAATAGCTGATGGGGCGGTGGCTCAGGGGGCTAATGCGTTGGTAGAATAATCAGAAGATCCCAAGTTCAAATCCAGCAAGGACCACCTAGAGAGGCATTGGTAGTGCCAGTACTAGAACAGCGGCTGCTTCTTTTATGCTTCTACCTCCCCCCAGCAGTAGTTTTCAGTATGATCTACTGCACAACTACTGCTATAGCAGCAGTCATGCAGTAGTGCTGATTGAACACTGCCCCAACCCCATATATGGTCATGCAGCATTAAATAGGTAGATACTGTTCAACTGCTGCCATCTAATTTACATAATTGGGACAACTGATTCAATACTGCTTGCATGCTGCTAATACTACTCTTCTACTACTGTACACTGCTGCAAGTTTTGTTGTGCTGAGCAGTAGAATGACAGTAGATGCTGATACAATACTGTTTCTGATGCTGCTTTCACACTGAATCACTACTGTCACACCACACTGTTTCCCAGCTGCTTTAGTGCTGCATTTCTACTGCATTTTGGTCCGGGTAAGTATCTGTGTCAAGGAATGTGAGCCCCTCTCCACACTGGGGTTCACTCTGTCTGACTTTAGTACATACATGTATGCAAAACTATGAGAAGCACATTACCATTCATACTTTCATATAATGGTAGGTGTGTCCAGATGAGGTAGTTGCTAAGTTAGTGTGTCACAATACATGTTCATGCCATTTATTTAAGAGCATTAAAGAGTCAAACAGGGGACTCTTTTTCAGATAGTGCTTGGGTTCTCATGCTGACTGGTGTGTATGTATCCAACCCTATGGAGTATGAATACAGCTGTCTTGCAATTTTATTACCCACAGCTTTAGGTCACGTAGAAGTAAATGCTGCCCTCTCCAGAGTCATGTGGTATTAAGGCCTGCACTAAAGGGTATGCTGGCTGCTGATTGGTTTAGAATTGGCCCAGGTTCGTCCATGACCTACCGTAGGTGACTGGCACTATAGTGACAGTCTGTCAGCTGTCAATGGTTAAGCCTATAGAAAATACACCCATTATCGCTCGCATTTTTCATTGGCGAATAACTCCTCTCCTGGCAAGTTAAGCATTGCACAATATCAGCAGGTGTTGAATGAGGATCCAAATTAACCATAAAAAGGCATGAGACACTGTTTTTCTCCTCCATTTTGTTATAATCAAGCAGTTTCGATGGCGCCTTGAGTCGATCGTCTCGCAGTCCGCCATTTTGAATTTTGATGTTCTGTGCGCATGCCGGAAGTAGCATTTTCGACGGAGAAATGATATATTCTATCGATTTAACTTGAATTTAATGGCTTTTTGAATATAATCCATGCATGTTTGGCAATATCAATCGAATTGAATCGAATATACCCTATCTATTTACTGTTATATGAAAAATAAAATCAGACGACCGGTCACTCTGCGCGCATGCATCTTTACTGGAAGTGTGTCGGTAGACATAACAAAATTATGGTGGTCCGATTTACACACTCATATACCAACGGTCTTAACCCCTCCTGGACCGAGAATTCCACCTTACCTGCTGAAAAAAAAGTGTCTTAATTGCCCAATTCCCTTAGGAGCCAATGTGTTATTTCTTCCCCCTGTCTACCGCCCAATGCAATCCTATAGAGCCTCGTTTTCAAGAGAAAGTAAGTCAAACATGTCAGGTTTTTATCTTCAGCCTTTTTCATAGTAAAAAAATTTCTTTCTGGGGAATTATGCATGTACAATGAAAGACTAGATCCTAAAGAACACGTTTCCTTTTTTTTTTTTGTTTAATTATCCCCTGGGACCTGGGCCAATTATGAAAAAAATCACAGGTGTTCCCAAATAGTTAATAAATGGAATAGTAGGTGTGTTTTTATATTGTGCCAGGGCTTAGGGATTTTATGAGGCATGCAAAAGTTAATCTGGCCAATGGAGCTTTTCAAGTCCAAAATAGGGTGGAATTTCACTGACTGCACATATCATTCACTTATTTAAGATTTTCAGGGTTAAGCCTATCCAACATTCTGTCAGATTGTGTATGAGGGATTATTTAATTGTGCTACGGTTGAAATTATTACCAACGAACATTTTAGGCAGCTGTTTTCGTGTGTTACCCTATATAAAAACATAGAGGAAATGGATTTAGTTTCCCGTGACCTTTAGGAATTTCAGTAAATCCTGAGAGGGGTAAGGTTCAGTAAGGGGAGTTTGTGGTGGGTGTCAGGATTTCCTGAGGGGAGTGGTTGTACACACTGAGTGTGGGTGGCTCTGACTGGGCAGACTGCAGCCATACAGTGGGCCTGTTGGGCCTATTATGAGTGAGGGATCTAACAATGACAAACATAAAAAAATAGAATATAAGCTCTAGAGACTGAATATTTACAAATATCTAAAAAAAAGTTTAATGACAGAAATAAAAAAAAGAACTATAAGCACTATAGGAAATGTTATTTTACTGAAAGAAAAGATATAAAATACTAGTAAAAAGAAAATCCTGATTTCAGGAAACTTCCTGAGGACTTTCATCACTGATATCCCATTATATACTGGTATGTAAATTATGTTTAAATCCTGAATGATATAGCTAGATTAAGGTCTGCAACACATCCCTTTAGATAGTACAATTGGACTAGTCGATCTCATACTAACTCATCAACCACTGGTAAAAGGCAAGGCATCAATAGATCTACAGTATCTGACCTAAGAATATATCCTAAAATTGTGCATGAAATGTTGGGATGTCTAGTTAGCACAGGTCCCATTCGCCATCCCATAGTGACCTAG